>JAVQJG010125863.1:0-10758 GCA_036024015.1 Craterocephalus amniculus | reverse complement strand
TGTGGATTTCTGTTTTATTGTAAGTGTGGAAACTATGTTTTAGGCTGCTGTCTTGGCCAGGCTTCCCTTGAAAAAGAGACCATTGTGTCTCAATGGGACTGACCTGGTAAAATAAAGGCTAAATAAATAAAAATAAATAAATATATATACACAAATGTAACATTGTAACGTAGACAGATTGAAGACAAGTACAGAATCCCACAGCTGTAAAAGCTGCATTATGTCTGTCTATCTCCAGCGTTCTTCTTTGTTTCTGAGTACATGCCAGCAGTGTAACACCGAAAACAACTCTGAGCCAACTCTTATGTGCAGAAATCATTCTCCTATATTGTACCACATTCTACCTGTGTACGTATTTACTAGGGATGCAACAATACCACTTTTTTCCAAACCCATAGATTACCGATATTTGAATCTGAATACTTGCTGATACCGGGGACCGATACCAATACTTTCACCACATGCAATGAATTGGAAGACAGGTTTTATTTTCTTCTTTGCTTTTTACAACAAATTATGGTGAAATAAAAAAAAAAAATTAAATATAGATAAAAATGACAACATAGCTAATATTTTAAGTGAAAGTAAACATTGCACGTAATAAATTGGGATTGGTTCCTGGTATTGATCGACTTTAACAAGTATGACTAATTTATAGCAGTATCGATACCAATACTGGTATCGGTATAGACCCTAAAATTTACCACATAACCCACATAAAAGTCATTATGTGGGTCAGATACTGTATCAGCCTCAGAAGGAATGACCTGCATTTTAAGCTGCAAATGAGAAGTAGCAGTTAGATATGTTAGACTTCACGAACCCCCACACTAATTCCCCCATGCATACCTAACTTTAAAATGTGCATGAGTTTGAGGTGGCCATATATATCATTGTTGTTGAACTTGTAACCCCTGGCTGGGGTGCTTTTAGCCAACGAATTCGATGCTAGGCTTTCTAAGCATGAGTGCTGATGCTTTTAATTATTTACTAAGAGCACATGGATCAGGTTCTGTGCAAACTCTCTTGCACACGTTAAACTTTGTGCCAGTGGCACAGTTTGCCCAGGCTGGCACCATCTACAGTGTTTTATAATGTAGTTGGACGCGGCTCAGGTTTGACCAATGCCAGATTCTTCTTTTTACCATTTTAAATTTTCTGAAGAATAAAAACAGACCCTCTATGTTCTGCATATTGTGACTTGAATAAGCATTACTATCTTCCATTAAAACTCAGTTTTTAACAGTCCAGGGACTTGAAGTAATAGAGCTGCAAAATAGCTTGGTTTGATCAGTTTGTTCATCCTAAGCCTGATGTAAGCTTCACAATTAGTTCTCTGTACAAGTCTCTACCTTTTTAAAGGTTCGTAGAGTGTGACCCTAACTGAGAGAAAATTACAAAAGGATAAAACGGTTCAGTACAGCACAGATCAGCCCTCCTGTGCTTATCTGGCTGTTTGAAGCAGACCTTAAAATCTTGTGAAGCTTTTCCCTTCACTTAAGAAGTCCCTTATTTTCTTGATTAAATAATGCTGTATGCTGTTATCTGCAGATGCATGTGTTTATTCAGAGAAATAAATTTTAATCAGAAACTTTTATGATTTTGGTTTGTATTGATCAGTTTCATTTGATCAAGTTGATTGTCAAAACCATAATGCATTTTTTTAAGAGAAAGTTTAAAAATGTGTCTTGGTTCAAACTGTCTTCAGAAGATGAAGTCTTAGCCTGAATGTGGGACTTGAATTCTGTATTGTGAAACTGAATTATATTAGCCATTGCTCTCACATCACTTGTGTTCATACCTGGCGGTTTGCTCGATTGTCTGTGCTCTAGCTGTGGGCTTACATTGTAACAATTTATTTTTCACACATGGTGATTATGATAATTGTAGAGCTGTGTAAATACCTTTTTATTTATTGCACTGGCTTAACTGATCTTGCCCAATTACAACGCTGACCTGAGAAGAGCGTTGCTGTTTCTTTTTTTTCATCCTGCTTTCTGATTTCTGCACTAATATCTCATCCTTTAATTACTGTGTTGCTCTTCTCATACAGATATCAACTTACAGAAAAGGACTAAATTATTTCCAAACAGCAACAAAAATCCCTTGTCAAAAATCAGCATTTTCCTTTTAATTTGTTTTGTATATTTTGTAAGTTTAAGCATTTGTCAAGCCTGTTCCATCTTTAGTAAGTTAAGAATAAGATAATCTTAAATGAATGATTACTCTGTGATTAGATGAGGAAGCTTTGACTAACTTTGTTATTATGACATAATGACAACTGTTAACTTCCTCACTCTCTTATGAAATTAAAACTCAAAATAGGTTTAGAGACAATTAATAGAGGAATAATTCCAACATTTTAAAAGCTTTTCTGGTTTCACACTGACAGCTTGTGACCTGGATTAAGATCCCAGAGCACTGCATTAGTACTGGACTCCCTAAAGTTTTGTTAATGCATTATTAATGTGAAGGATTCCAAAGTCATTGCCATTAATAGTACTTGCAAGAAAACTAGATGGGAACCTGGGGCTGCGTGACCAGAGTTTTTTTATTCATTGTTTTTCATGAAAGGAAGGAAAGGAAAAAAAGTAGATGATACACAAACAAGTTGGCCAAGGACACCAGGAGCACTGGTTATGACACAGATCTAGACTTGTACATTCAGAACTGTTACTTAAGCCATTTCTTTGCACTAAAAATGGGCTTTTTTATCCTAGGATGGAGACCAGAAAAAGGCTAGGCCTGCAGCCATACACATTTTGGTGCCAGTCGTGGTTTTGGTGCATGGAATACCAACCAGTTTCATGGTCTGAATATAAAGCAGCTCCTTTCTTGGTCATTTTAATCTCAGGGCCAGGCAGCTGTACAGCTTAACAAGGCATCTTACTTCATTTTAATTTTGTATTTGGTGCCATTTTGTAATGAAGCCTAGCCATAAAAGAGTGTAGCACGTAAATTTACTTTCCCTTGTTGGTCACAGTAAAAGCTGCTGTTGTTGTCCTGCTCTGGTAGGACTCTTTTCAGTCATCTGTGTCTTGAGCACTTAACCCAAATTAGAGTAACCCTTAAGTTGGTGCAAGAAGATATAAAAGGAAGCAGGTCTTGGCTGGGTGATGAAGAGAGTCTCCACTGCAGTGATTGTGTGCTTTGGTGAGAGCAGCTTCGGCTCATCTCTCCCTGACTGTTGTCAAATATAGAAGAGGTTGACCCTACATCCCGGGAGACCTGGTAAAATTAAAGTTACTTTGTGTGGATGTGTGCGTGGATTATATAAGTACTTTATATTTTTTGATGATTAACCTAAAATGTGAGTGTTCTCTCCCTGGTTAATTCATCTCCCACAGGCCATGGCATTGATCTACGGGCAGCTGGCATGGTTGTATTTGTGTGGGTATTTGGGCTTCATCAGCTTTATCTTGTTGCAATCTATAAATCAGAACAGCTTAAGAGAGTTTTTCTTGGATCATTTTTTTTTTCTCCAGGTATCTCCAGTTGCTCTTACAAATTTCCAAACAAACACCTTGTCTTCTCTCATTTTCCCTTTACCTCTCATTGTCTTTTTAGGTGATATTCATGGGCAGTACACAGATCTACTGAGATTGTTTGAGTATGGTGGCTTCCCTCCAGAGGCAAACTATCTTTTCCTGGGCGATTATGTAGACAGAGGGAAACAGTCCCTGGAAACCATCTGTCTTCTGCTCGCGTACAAGATCAAGTACCCAGAGAATTTTTTTCTGCTCAGGGGCAACCATGAGTGCGCTTCGATCAACCGCATCTATGGGTTCTACGACGAGTGTGAGTAGAAGTTAACTCAGGACGTGCTTGCATGTAAGTAAACAGTTTGGGTCTGAAAATGAAAATATGTGTTTGCATTTCCAGGCAAGCGCAGATTCAACATTAAGCTCTGGAAAACCTTCACTGACTGCTTTAACTGCCTCCCCATCGCTGCTATTATCGATGAGAAGATCTTCTGCTGCCACGGAGGTGAGCAGGTTAAGTTTGCACTGGTCCCCTTTGTCCGAAGTCTAAACTGTGACTCTTTCTTATTATTGTTTGGAATATCTTTATTGTATCTGCAGTCGAAAATAGTTGCTTTTCATTTCTGTCTCAGGGCTTTCGCCTGATTTGCAGTCAATGGAGCAGATCCGCCGGATCATGAGGCCAACAGATGTGCCTGATACAGGTAATTTTTAAGTCTTTTTGGACACTGGTGAAGGTCCATACTTGATCCTGAACATGTTCACTTCCTCTGGAAGATAGCAATTTCTCTCTTCCTGAGTGACCTGAATGAGGGGAATCTTCTGTATTACTTCATAAAGTCAGCTGGATTTTTAGCACAGCGCTCCATCCTCTGTTTATACCATCTTTTCAATACTTTCCTGCTTTAAATGATTTTATCTTCATATCTCCTTTTCCTGTGTATCCTTCAGGCCTGCTGTGTGACTTGTTGTGGTCAGATCCAGATAAAGATGTGCAGGGCTGGGGAGAGAACGACCGTGGGGTCTCCTTCACCTTCGGGGCAGATGTGGTCAGTAAGTTTCTAAACCGCCATGACCTGGACCTCATCTGCAGAGCCCACCAGGTAATTTTGGACTGAAATTAACTTTGGAGAGCTTGAATGTCAAACACGCGGCTCACAAACTGACCCTGCTTTTTATTTGTTTTTCATTTGAGCTACATTTTCATTCTTTTTTCGCATGGGAACAACAAAAGCATCTCCTTATTTCCTCTTTTCATTTCATTATTCATTTTCATTTATTTTGTTATTGTTGGATTTAAAATTGTACTAAACCATGACAAAGTGCTTCATACTCAGGAGTTGTTAAATTAGCCACAGCTATTTCAGTTCTGTGCTTCATATTGATTCAGATGTAGGTGTCTTTGCACCATCAACCTTCATACTACAGCAAAGCTGCTTTCTGAAACTATGTGGAGATCTGTTTCTTGGTATTGATCGGGTGTTGGAGTCATGCTGTGTGTTTTCCAACAGGTTGTGGAGGATGGATACGAGTTCTTTGCCAAACGCCAACTGGTCACACTTTTCTCTGCTCCGAACTACTGCGGGGAGTTTGATAATGCAGGCGGCATGATGAGTGTTGATGAGTCGCTCATGTGCTCCTTCCAGGTAACCTGAAAACCACGGAGAGATGTGTTTTCTGAGCCTGCACATTATTTCAGGAACAGCTGCTCATATATATTTCATCTCTTTCTGCCTTTCTGCCGTCAAGATCCTGAAGCCCTCAGAGAAGAAGGCTAAGTACCAGTATGGTGGTGTAAACTCTGGTCGACCTGTCACCCCACCACGCACCACCCAAGCTCCCAAGAAGAGGTGAACACCCAACTGCAGCTCTTCCCCTCTTTCTCATCTTGTCCATCCCTGGTGTGCCACCCAGCCGACCCTTGTAAGACCCCCGTAGAGTAAAGATAATGGGCTTATCTGGTTGCCCGAACCCCCTCCCCCCACTCACCCAGCCCCTCATCAACCCCACTGACAGCTCTTTTCTTAATGTGTAAGTGTACATAGATTTGCTGTGACCAATCTTTTTTTTTCCCTAATTTTATTTATTTATTTTTTGCCTGTTTGTTGGGATTTTTTGATATTATTAATCTTTTTGGTGGCTTTACTTCCAATGCTATTTCAAGTTTTTGAGGTGGTGTGTTGTGTGGAAAAAAAAAAAGCCTTCTCTTTGTAGAGAGGCGATATGACCAAGTAACAGGAATCGTTTTTCAGTGCTTCAGAAAAAAATAAAAGGAGATTGAACTTTATTTTTGCCTTGACCTCTGAATATACACAGTGGGAATCTTTCCTGTGTTTTATTTCAGACTGTGGTTTCAGAACTGAGCGAAATCCACAGACATTAATAACATTTTCTCATGTTCCAGTTTAACCTGTTAAACTCATCACAGCATGTGCAGTGCCCTCTGTGGCTCTTGTACACACGTATTTTCTAGATTTAATCCTCCCATTTGTTGCAATGAATGTGAACAGACCAGCTTGAATGAAGCGTACAGGCTAAATCAGACAGCGCTGGCTGTGGGAACGATTTACCGAACATGATATCATCCAGGCTTCTGTTTCTCCGCTCTGTTATGCCTCCCTGTGCCTCGACTCTACTCCCACACATAAACATGCTGGTTCGCAAACAAAGCTAATATTGACCTTGTTTTTTCTGATCACTTTATTTAACCTCATAAGTTTATTTCAAATGTAATAAACCTCTTGTTATTTTTTAGAGAAAGCAAGGGGGTTTGATTTCTCTAATTTGAATGAGTAGAGGATAAGAAATGTGAAACAAGTGGTTACAATTCTGTAAGGGTCCAACTTGTCTTATTTTTTATTTATTCATGTAACACAAAGCCTCGCAAAAGTTCGGATGATGCTTAGTGTTCAGTGTGCACATGGCATCCTACAGAACGTTTTTTTTTTGTTTTTTTTAAAGATTTGTTGTGAAATACCAGCTTTCTTTCTCTCATATCATCGAATCTGTTGAGGTACAGGTTGTGAAAATTGGTTGAGTTGGGAGTGCGTGGAAGACGTAGACAGTTTTATCATCGCTGTGAGGTTGTGATGCCACCTGTTGTATAAATACAGCACTACAGTGTAAAGTAGTGTACCTCCCATGGTGTAAATTTCCAAATAAATGAGGATTGAAGTTTCATCACATTGCCAGTATTAAACGTGGTGTCTTTTGCTATTCTGAGGCACCACGGTCCCACAGACCAGCTGTATGTCTGGTTAAGGTTTCAGAGTCAGTCAGCTGCACATGAGATGCAGCAGGACATTTCTGAAAAACAGTTGCCTCTTTTTTTATTTTTTTTTCATTTGATTTTCTTTAATGATTTCTTATTCATTTGTATATTTATGTTCAGATGGTTTACTTTCAATTCATTTAATTTATTTCCTTGATGATGATAAGAAAACATAAAGTGTTACCAAAAGCTGTTTTGCGATTTGTACAAGTTTGTTTGAAAGTCTTTACATTCAATAAAATGGATGGAGCCAAACGTTGCCTGCGAGTGTGTGTGTATAAAGTGTCCAGCATGACTTGAAAATGGATACATACTGATTTCAATGTGGTTTTATATTGTCTAAATAAATGTAAAAAATAGGTATGCAGTCATTTTTTTATTTATTTAATTTTCATTCTACATATGTACACAGTTCATCCAGAGTGACATTGAAAGCAGCATGATCCCTCAGATGTCTCCTGGCCCAGCTCAGAGCAGTTTGCATTGGACCTGAATACAACCAGAGTGTCACTAGGAGGAGAAAACATGGAGCGCCCAGGTGAAGGTGTGACAGCATCCAGGCAAAGCTAATCCACAGTACCACTTTCAGAAAGAGGAGAAGATAGTAGACGATGCTCTGAAACCTGAATGTTGAACTGTCCTAGAAGGTGTGGAACAAACTTATTACGCTTAATGTGATACCATAAAATAAATAACATCCTCAAAGTTGTGCAATCACATATGAATCGGTAACTGTTTTACCAAACCTGTAAAGCCTCAGCTGGCATCCTCATGCCGTCACTCTCTGCAGACATCAGGTAGTAGGAACGATCAGAATGAAGCTGACTTTTCTTTCTCCTGTGTCTTGAAGGCCATTGTGGTCTAGGTGTTTCCATTGAGTGCTTTAAAGTAGTTGGTGCTGAAGTAATTGAGTGCTTTAAACAAGGGGCTGTGAGAATAATAATATTATGAACAAATATAGTATGCTACCAGTCAAAGGTTTGATCACACTTCCCCATTGAGTCTAATTCAATTAGAATATGAGCTGACACATTGATGGAAAATTACTGACATAATACCATATTAAAACTAATTTCCATGCAAATACATTTTGAATACAAATCATGACAAATAAAAAACAATTATCCATCAATTTCCAACTCTCCTACCTGTTCTGCAGCACTGTGTACTTGAAACCAGAGACTTTTTATATGATTTTCTTCCTCCCTTTTTTTTTTATTTTAAACATCAACAGCTAAAGATTCTTAATTACGTTAAAATTTTTCAAGTGAGGGGTGTTTTTTGTGATACGCCTTCCGAACGGATGGGGGCGGTATATGTTAGTGATACATTGAAACCACTTCCGACTACATGGATGGATCGCACCTAGGGTCAAAGTCCTGTTCGAGCGTTTCCGGATCTGACGGGGTAAGTTACCGAACCAGAAATGTAGATTTGACATGTGTAGGTTGTGTCCTCCCATCCGCTCACAAAGCAGCGAAACAACAATGAAGAGCCGTTGGAACTGATCAACTGGGTGTGTTTGACTTAAGGCGTTAAATCAGTCAAATTTTCCATCCAACCGCACAGATCTGGCAAAAACAGAAAGCTAACGTGTCAACCCTTTTATCAATAGCAGTTGTTTACTTGTCTGAAGTTCAATAGAGGTACAGTTGAGATTCCAAGTGTCACCAGTTTTGTTAATCATATGTTTAGCGAGGGTGAAACACACACTGAGCAAGCATGTTGGTTACCTCTCTCTTGTCACACAGGTGTATCTGTTGTTTTCAGTTAGTGATTAAATGACAGGACATTAATGGAGTATTTTAATCATTATGTAACCATGTTTTTTTCATAAGAGTAGAAATGTGATAATTTGCTGGTTTAAGCTATCAAACTAAACTAGCAGCAGAAGTTAGCTAAATGGGATTGAATTAAAAGATGGCTCCCATTTAGCAGCCTCTGGATATCATATTACATTTGAAAATACAAAGACAGAAGTATGTTTGCAAGAAGCAAGTTACACATTATCCACATTTGCTTGTGTCGCCCATTTAATGTAGCAGAATTGGTTGCAGCCCTTTTATAAACTGTTATCTCTTCTATCCTCAAAACTCCAGGCTGAACAAAATCCTGTCAGAGGAGCTTCAATGGCACCGTGTTCAATATCCGTTCCCCTTCACTATCTCAACAATGGACTATGGAAAGCTTCAAGCACTAATTAAAGAATGGCAAGGTTTAGACGTAAATCCTGTATTGCACTGATTGCTTTGGCATTGCTCATACTCATCATAACTGTGGTATTAAAGGGGCTTACACCTGAGGATTCTTTCTTTGACAGCCCTGGAGGTGTTGGACTGTATTCAGACAGAAAGGATGATCCACAGGTCAAGAGACGTGACGAGAAACATGATGAAACCAAAATGAATGACTCTGCTCAGTCAAACAGGGATGTAGAGCTGGAAGCTACACTGAGGAAGTTCCCGCCTCCAAACTATTATCTCCATGCCTTCTACTACCCATGGTATGGAAACCCCAAGTTTGATGGCAAATACATCCACTGGGACCATCCACAGCTTCCACACTGGGACTTAAAGGTGGCTCAGGGATATCCACAGGGAAGACATGTGCCTCCTGATGACATTGGGTCTAATTTTTACCCCTCTTTAGGGGCTTACAGTTCCAAGGACCCTTCTGTTATAGAAGCACATATGCAGCAGCTGCGAACAGCAGCCATTGGTAAGAAAACTACCAAAGGTTCTGCTCAGATATTTTCAGAAATGTTTTGTTTTGCCTTGTTTCTTTTTGTGTTTTGTTTTTTCAGTTATAAACTATTTTTCATGATGCTGCAATGGCATGATGGGGTCCAGAAATAAGGCTGAAAACTAGAAGTGTACAGCCACATGAGGCTGTAGTAGTGGGCAGATATGAGATGTGAGAGCTATTAGCAGGTGCTTCAAAGTGATCCCACTGAGGTCCAAGTAGTGAATTATAAGTTTTCATTTAGGGAAAGGTTGTAAAATAAGACAGCAATAAGGACAAGTGGTTTCAGAGCCATTATGGAAGACACTTTGTCATTTATGTAGAGCTTTATTGGCATTCCAGTTTACATCGTAATACTTAACAGAATAGCCCACTACTGCTTTGCTCACTACTTGTTGACAACAAGAAATTGTGTAATTGGGTTAATTAGGTTTATTCCTATATTACTCCCATCTTACATTCTACTAATGTGTCATATTTTGTTTGAATGCTTTCTCAGGTGTTATTGCTGTTTCCTGGTATCCTCCCAAGACAAAGGATGACAATGGTGAACCCATTGATGACATTGTCCCTTTGCTATTGCAGGTGGCACATAAATACCACATTAAGGTGCGTGTTATGATGGTTGACAAGTTTTTTAATGCTTTTTTTTGTCTGTGTTTGTTTATCAACAGTTCAGTTGTATTGGGGTCCGTGAAACGACTTTCAATATTTTGAAAATGAATGTACAGCACAAAATTTCTACTTTCAATCCCATATCTTCTGCAGGTTGTTTTCCACATTGAGCCATACAAAGGAAGAGATGAAGTTAACATGTTCTCTAATGTCAGATACATTATTGAGACGTGAGTATTGATGAGTCCCTTTTGTATCAGTCGAACATCAGTTTGAAATTACTTGCAAAGTTGTAATTTTTCAGCAAAAATTAATATTTAAAAGAAAATCCAGATATGGGATTCACATGAATCATATGCAAAAGTTTATCATTTTCAAGATTTTTCTTTATAAATCACTGGTTGTTTGGATCATCAATTTCAGTTAAATATATCATATAGCTGACAAACACTGGGATATTGGAGAAGTGAAATGAAGTTTATTGGATTTACAGAAAGTGTGCAATAATTAATTAAACAAATAATGGCAGGTGCATAAATTTGGGCACCCGAACAGAAACATGTCATCAATATTTAGTAGATCCTCCTTTTGCAGAAATGACAGCCTCCAATCGCTTCCTATAACCTCCAATAAGTGCCTGGATTCTGG
>JAVQJG010125795.1:0-11907 GCA_036024015.1 Craterocephalus amniculus | reverse complement strand
ACTTTCAGTAAAAAAAAAATCTGTTGTTATTTTTATGTTTGGGGGTTTTAACAAATAAAGTAACTAGTAATCTAACTTAGTTACTCCTAAACCTTAGTAATCAGTAAAGTAATTAGATTACTTTTTCATGAACTAATCAGTAATCATTAATCGGATTACTTTTTCAAGTAATCTGTGGCATCACTGCCCATCTTTACACCGAGTCCACGGTTTGCTCGCTGTTTAATGGCCCATGTCTTCCTGTTTGATCGTGTCTGTCATGCAATCACTTTCCTGAAACAATTGGACACACATCAGCACAAAATGTTTAGTGTATGGCGCTTGCTTTGGTAAACATTCTAAATGTCAATGTGTGTGTATGGACAAATGAGCAGCATACAAAGTTTGACCGTGTACGTGTGTGTGTATTCGCTGCATGACAGGCCAATTCATTCGGTTGTGACAGTAATTCTGAGGGATTGTATTGATTGGTCCTGATGGAGGCTGAGATATCAAGTAGAAGGACACTTGTCTCTGCCCATCTCTGGCTTTCTTACTCACTCTTTCTTTGGCAAACAGACACACCTGCACAGGCCGGCGTACACACACTGATTCAGAAACTCATCTAGAGAGGCCGCATCACTGGATAGAAATAGAAAGTAATCACATAGTTAAGTGATTACACAACGATTTCAGCCTCCAGTCTACGAGCCATTCTTTACCCTGCCCTTGTAAAGTCCAACGTGTTTTAACGACTGAGAAGGGAATTCGTTGACAGCTCTCTTCATCACCGCCAGAAAAGAGTGCCTCCTCGTGGTCTACCTCAGATAGGGATCAATTCATGTCACGGTGGCTTGTTTGGAGCCGTTTCTCTGCAGGAGTTTATTTGTTTGTCATCTGCATTCACTGAAAAAAGAGTGAATTAAAAAATGAGCATTATAGTTTGCGTCACATCAGTGTGCACCGTCAACTGAACCTCATTGGCTGGGCGTGATGTCTGACCATGTGGCTGTCCAGTAAAACTACATTCCCGAAGCGTTGGGTGTTCCTTATCTGCGCTGGTTCAGTTTGGTTCAGACCTAACACGTATCACTCGTCTCGTTACTCTGTAATGGTTCTTTAATTGGTCTTTTAATGGAGCTTTCTTTTTTTTTTTGGAGGACCTAATTGGTGTTTTGCAGCGTAGCCAGCAGTCCCTTCCGCCCGCCAGCCAGAGCAGGGATCCTCAGGGCACTCTCAGGTGTCTGAGCTGATTGCCTGCCTGCCTGTTTGCTCTCAATCTGTCAGTGCTGAGGCCATGCTGGCAAGAAAGGGAGTGAGATTGCAACAGAGTGAGCTGTGCGTTTGTGTGTGTGTGTTCCTGGAGAAGGTGTCGGCGTAGCATGCCATCCTTCAGGCGGCGCCACGACAGGACCCATCTGCCAGCCAAAACTCGGGGACTGGTCCGAGCGTCTCTGGCATGAGCAGCACAGCTCCCCCCAACCTTCCCACTTCTCCTTAACATGACTCTCCTCTTCCTCATCTTGCTACGCATTCACCCAGTTATTACTGCTTTTGCTGCCCTTTTTCCCACCATCTACTGCTGCTGTCTGATTCTTTTCTATCCACGCCCCTCTCTCTCTTGGGGAGCGATGAGTTATGCTGCTCTCTCGTGAAGCCTCGCCTTCTCTAGTCAGACAGATGAGCCTCCTTACTATTTAGAAAGAAAAACATATTTATATTCTGAGCTGAACTCTATTTTTGCTTATGACTTGCTCCAAATTCAGCTTTATTTTTGTATTCAATGCTTTCACATATCCCATCAGTCACTCCCTTCATACACTGCTATTCCCTCTGAAAGAGGTTTGTGGATTAACATGATATTCTTATTGATTTATCTCAATGAAGGGGGAAGAAAAGAAGTACAATCTACTTGTTGTTTAGCAAACATCCAATTGTTATTGGTTTTCTCTGCAGACTCCAGCTCTGCAGGTTTGACACCTGTAGAACAAATTAAAGCGTCGAGGAAATGCTGCCGGTGGTGCTGATGGGTGGACACCGCAGTCTGGAATAAGCTGTCTGGAAGAAGTTGGATCCCATGTGTCGTCTGACCCCAGATTGGCTAATTGGGAGGTGATTATCAGCCTGTCACTGTTGGAGTGTGACTGACAGACATTCTCATCAGGAAGCAGCGAATCATTCGCACAATGATAAACACAGAGTAACAGCGAACATGAGCAGATGCCCACAGTCCACAAAAAACTCTGATGGCCGACACAACACAAACACCGAATGAGTGAACACAAACACGCATGTTGTTCTGCTTCCTGTGATCTGCTCTGTCCTCCTGCAGGTCCAACCTTCACAGAGCCTGTTGATAGCAGCTGCAAGCTTTTTATCTGTTGGACACAGAGTTCATTTCTTTCCTTTTTGCATGTGTCTACTTGGGCGTAAGGACTGTGCCACAAAGGATGTCAGGTCTAGTTTGGGAGGATGAGACATTTATCAGCAAGCTGCTCTGCAACGTCCGAACCAAACTCCAATGTGACGCAGCATTAAATTCAAGGAAAATTGTCTTTTTTTCTCTGCTGATGTTGCCTGGTATAATCATGTGTGATGAAGGTGAGTTTTGCAAAATACTGTGGCAGTAACTATGGTAACACCTCCGATGAAGAGTTGGAAAGTAACATAGAGAGATTAACATTAACATTCCTTATTAACATATGTGACAGTGAGGGTCTTGTTGCCATGCCTCTGACTGATCATGTGCCCTGGCTGCTTGGCCACAGCATGGCTTTTCACCCGGGAGGCGCTGGGATCAATCCCCGGCCCTCCTTCACATTCAGTAGGATCCATGTAGCACAAAGGGTGGGACCAGGGGTGGAGCCACATACAAAAAATGAAGTCCAGGTATCTGGCAGATTATTTGATTTTGACTTGTCTACCAGCCACTGATTGGCTGAAATGCCACCTCAGCATTCTGTGTGAATATGTCAGGAACCATGTTTTTTAACTATTGTCGTATGAAACTTTTAATGTATCTACAGAATGATTATGCAGGTCACTGCACTGATTGATTTAGCTCGATGGAAGAGTACAGAATGTTTTTGTGTTTTAATGATAAAAAGGTCACAGCACTGACTGACCAGTGCAGACTGTTTCTGCTGAGTAGCTCTGCAAGATAAGACTTGTATAGCCTATATTGTGAAACAATGGGGGTGCTGTTATTCCTGTGTTCGGATTTTTGCTTCAGTGCAATTTTCTCTGCACTACTTGCAAGCAAACTTTTAAACTACCTTTGACCTTTGACTGAATGTTTTCTTGTATGTTAGGAAATAAGATACAAACCAACCACTTAAACAGTCCTTTTTTAAAGAATAATTTCCTGACACAATACGACAACAAAAAAGTCCTTTACTTTTTAAAGTCAGTTAGAAACTTTTTATGAACTATTTTTTCTGAAAGATGTTGCACATGCAGAGTGGAAAAGAGCATGATGCCGTTTGAGCAAATTGATAAATCATGTTTTTTAATTATACAAGCAACGCTTAAAAGGTACAACTCAGCCTAAGGGTGTTTAAAGCTTCAGAAATGGGAAGTAATTGGAAATTATGTGATTAAAGTTGATATTTCCAGGTCTTATTATTTCACACACATTTTTAGGGGAGAAAACTGAAGAGGAGAAATAATAATTTAAAATGCAGGATGGATGTGGTAGGGAATTAGTTGACTGCCTGGAAACATTTCTGGTCTACTCCTTAGAGTTCTTACACTCCACACCTCACAGAATCTGTGAAAAACAAAGAAAACAGATGCACAATCAATGCATGTGTAAAGGAAATCATTTTTACAATGCAGAATGCAGCAAGTTTTGACATTTTCCCAACATTTTTTAACCTTTTTTTCCAAGCAGGTAACAATGTTTCTCTAGAAAAGCCCATAGACCAAAAATGTGAATTTACTGGAATGGTAAGGGATGAGGTTGTGGATACACTTGGAAGTTTGCTGATTGGTTCATTTTGTGTGTCATGTGATCCAAAGCTGAGAGGAGGAGACTCCATATCAGGACCTGGAAAAAAACAAAAAATGAATAACTGATATGTGGAAGTGTGGAAATGCTGTTATGGGGTTGAATAATGAAGATGATGATGATGAACACAAGAATGAGAAAGAGGATGGAAGAGGGAATGGGAAAGGGAGAATGAATGAATGAAGGAAGGAAACATGGGTGTCTGAGGGAGGAAGGATAGATAAAGGAGTGAGGAAAGTGGATGGGGGAAGGAGGTAGAACAGTATTAGTGAAGGAGAGAAGGATGGTTCGGAGAGGGGGAATGGAGGGAAAATGAAAGGATGAAGGACGGTTGGAGAGGATGGATAATCCATCCATCCATCCATCCATTTTCTGAACCGCTTAATCCAAATGGGTCACGGGTGTGCTGGAGCCTATCCCAGCTGTCAACGGGCGAGAGGCGGGGGTACGCCCTGGACAGGTCGCCAGTCTGTCGCAGGGATGGATAATCAAGGGAGGGAAAGAATGATAGAAGAATAAATTAATAAAAGAGGACAAATTTGACTTAAATTTAGGAAGCAAAGGGTGAGGAGGTAGGACAAATGAAGGAAGGATGATGCAGAGATGAGGATGAATGAGGCCAAGGATTAAAAGGATGTTAAGAAAAATAAGGATCACCATGTGATCTTGTAAGAAAAGTCATCATCTGCTTCATTTTATGGTCAAGATATGTTTTAATGTGTTCAGGCTTAAAAACCTGCATCTCACCTTTATCAGGGCCCCACATGGTCTGTTCATGTCAGATGATAATACCTGCAGCTCTTTCACTCTAAACAGCCAGTAAAACATGATCCCTCTCCCTGCCTGAACCTTTTCAGCATTGATGAAGTCAGAGGCAAATATGAATAACACAGCAACATTTTTATCTTACATAAACAGGGCATTTTAAGCATCTGAACACAAGACCTGAGCAGCCAGCTTCCGGCTACAGACAGTCTCTATATTAACACTCAGCATGCATTACCCGTAAGCACCCACCCAGGTGATCTTAATAAGAGTTGCCTTCTGCTTTTGCATTCTGCGCACACAGATTATGGAGCTGATCAGGTCGACCCCACTGTCAGACAGATGGAACCCAAAGGGGGAGTCTTACAGAAACACCACCATCCAGCTCCCCCTGCCCGTTGTGCTGCATGACCTCCAGCGATGAGCTCTCCACATGGCTGCTGACTGACAACCAGAGAGGGATGGAGAAAGGTGGAGGAAGGGTTGGAAGTCAGCGGGGTTGTTTCAGATCATCATTGTGCCCGTTTGCAGTGAACAGCTTCCTTTCATGCTGCAAAGAATAAACTTAGCTTGACCCGTAACTTGCTTAAGGCGTTAACCAAAGCTCTTCGATGCAGTTGTCATGGAAGTAGTAGCTTTGAATTTTGAAGTTGCATTATTACATTTCTGCCACACGTGTATGTGGGCTTATAAAGTCATGTTAGGGACAACGTGTCAGTAATCACATCCATCTAAGATGGACTTGCAGGTGAATTTCTTCACATTGTCAGCTGAATCTCCTGCACTTTGAAGTTTTGGTCCAAAGGAAGACACTGGACTCTTGGGTTGAACTCTTTTGTGTGGAATCCAACCTCCTAACTTTGTTACCTGATGGCAACTGATTGTGTACTGTACAATCACCAGAGATATTTCCCTCAGAGCTGATATGAAGAAGATAGACAATCTTAATGAATTTTTAACAATTTAAGCCAATTGGCCAGTTCTGTCAGCAAAATACTCATATGGATGGATATGCATTTGTAAATCTGTGAAATCCATAACCCACAATGACCAGAGAAAAGGAGGGTGAAGCCACATGTAAAGAACAGATCTTACATGCTTCAGGACACAGCTGCTGTTGGAATGAAGGGGCATATTATTCATCTCTTTTCATGTATTTGATTGTCAGCCCGTGCTCTGAGCCCTGTAGCATCACAGCTGCTGGTGTTGGGTCACACGGAGGAGCCACGTTTAGTGTCGTGTTTATGAGCAGTCATGGAGAACTGCACCTTTACATGCCCCGTGACCTGGAAAAACATAAACATCACTGACATTATACAAAGTTAAAGAGGTGATTTCATGCAAAATTGGCTTTTCTAAGTGCATGGAATTGTATTTTGGGTTGTTTAAACTCAAGAGAAGAGCCAAAACCCTAAAAAAACAACCGTGGGGTTGTTTAGAATCATTAAGAGTGTCTAAAACTTTCAAATAAAGCAATTTTTACGATCGATCGGACTGTAGTTCCTTACTCCTTCTTTGTCACAGACTGGCCTCGCCAGTCTTCAACTCCACCCACAGGTACAGTAACCGTGGGAATGAAATGCTGTGTTGGTCCGCCGAAGATAAAAAAAGTAAGCAAGGCCGACTTTCAAGACGACCAGTGGAGTAAGGGGCGGAGTCGGCAGCTGCTCGGATGCCTCAAGGGTGCCTCTAATTCAGAGGGACATAAACATCACTGAACATCAAGAACTGGGGGAAAATAAGGTGCTGTGCAACAGCTGAGGCTCTTTACCTAAGGTCATTGAACCATGATTTTAACAAAATGTTGAGACATCAAAGAACATCTACAGATGGGAAGACAAGTGCATCAAACCACCCCTTTAAGAATCCACTATGACAAAACTCCTGAGATCTCTGCCTCTGTTTAACCCTTGGTATAATTCAGCTTTATTCACAACAAAGTCTCTCAAGGCACTTTTACAGATACAGTCTCACTAAATATAATTCAATGTAGTTCAATTATAATCCAATTAATCCCACAAATTATCCCATTTATGAAAACTTCATTTCTAACAATAATTGCCTCGCATGGAAACCAGTGGATTGTTGAATTCAGTCCCCCGGCCTGAACATGGATGAGGTGGCGGGAGACAGTGGTAGGAAGAAAAAATCCTCCCTTTTAACGGGAAGGAAAACCACCAGCAGAACCAGGTTCAAGAGTGGTGGCCTCTGATTGGCTGGGAGTCGAGAAAGCAGGACAGAGAAGTCAACAAGCACCGTAACTGTCAGCTTGTGATAACTGCTGAGAAAAAAAGAAAGCTACAAGTTAATGAAAACTACCATGTCATTTCTCTGGACAATAAAAGGTCAAATGAAAAAAATAACAATGTATTGTTTGTAATGTGGTGGCAGCGGTTTAGGTGGGTTGTCCAATCAACAGAAGGTTGGCGGTTAAAATCCCACTTCATCCCTGCCAATCTGTCCTGTCGCTGAGGAAGACACTTCACTGGATGGGATGTCTCATGGAGATAGGCAGCACATTGTGCAAGATATCGGGTAGACGGTGGAGGTCAGACTGATGGCTGAACATGCGCCAACATTAACCCGAGATAATTATGGACTATGCAGCACGATCACACTAGAGCGAGGAAAGCATTCGGATGACTCGTTCTCCCATTAAGCTAACACTGAAACAGCTGGTTTTCGTCTGGAAACGCTCACACAAGCTTGAAAATCAGCTGTTTCAATGTTAAAACAAAGAGAGCGAGGCATCTGAATGCTTTCGCCGCTCTAGCAGGATCCCACCGTTATATTAGGCCTTATTCATTCTTTTAAAATTAGATCAACATTTTACCCTTGCTATGTTTCAGCATTAAGAAACAGAGGGTAAGAAAATCTAACAGTTTATTTCATAGTTTGCAACAGTTTATTGCATTTGAACATTGTTCTGTCACAAAAGAAAAACAAAAACTCTAACATTCCCTATGGGATAGTAATAATACTTATAAACAAAATGAACAAATGAAACATATGGTCACAAACAGAAATAGCAATAAAATCATATTTTATAAACATACCTGCATGTAGTGGTTACACAGCCAATGATGTGGGTGGCAGGATTGGGGATAAAAGATCGGTAAAACTGGGGTCGGTAAAATGGTTTCTCCCTGGCCCTTCCGCTGACCTCCAATAGTTTGCATGCATGGATTTTCATCCCGATGGTTTACAGATGTACAAACAATGAAGTTTCATTTGGTCTGCAAGCTGAAAAAAGCGCTGCCGCTTTGCTGCTTTGCCGCTTTGCTGCTTTGCCGCTTTGCTGCTTTGCCGCTTTGCCGCTTTGCCGCTTTGCTGCTTTGAGCATGCTGCCTGGGATGTAGCATCACAGGAGTGAGTGAATAATGGATCATTGTAAATAACTTTACAAGTGCTACATAACTATTAAAATAAATATATAAATTATACAAATAATCATTTCAATTCATTATTATGAACCATAATAAACATCAATATTCTCAACAGAGAAGAAGAATTTTAAATTGTATCCTGGATTTAACAAGCAGCACATGGACAACCACTTTTATTGAAAGAGAAGCAAAAAAACTGATTCGGGGTATCACTCTGCTGTAAAAACAGACATAAAAACACAATGAAATCAACAGACATAAAACATTCATCCTCTAAAACAGAAAACGGTAAATCGGTAACCCTTTAACAGATATTAAATTAGGACAGATGTAAACTCTCCTCTTCAAAATCTTATATATCATCTTCATAATATAGTCGTCCCTGCATGTTTTTGTGTTGATTCACTTTAAAGCTCAGGAGTGATCCCGAAACTATTTTCATGTTCTTCCTTTCTAATTCTTTCCTGATCCATCTGCTTTTCAGAGCAACTTTAGCATCTTTTGACTGTTTCGATTTTACTCTCCTGTTTTTTTAGTAACCTCTGCTATAAACCAGCTCACTAAAGCAGAGGAGCATTTAGTGTTCAGCATCTAGATAAAACACTTTTCACTTTTCACACTTTTCACAGATCAATTTTCACAGATCAGTAAGCTTCTTTTAGCTCCTGACCTGAAAAGACAAGGCTCCAAGAAATGATAAATTTGCCTAAAGTTTCCTTATAAACATGTAAATAGGAAGCAGTTTTATTACCTTTATAAGGTCAAACATGAGTTTGTTGTCTAATAAACCCGCTGAAGCCACCTTATGCCACAGATGTTAAAGTTTCCCTTTTCGTGTAACTTTTAAACTCTTTTAAAATCTCTGTAGAGAAAATGAAATATGTAAAAACTTTACCAGCAGCGGTGCTGCTTTTTAACTGGATCTCAGCCGAGTTGCTGATGTTTTCAAGCTGTTGCCAACCCTTGTTAGCCACAGGTATTCCATGTTTGGTTCTCAGAGCACTTGAGGGCATGAGATTTTTTAATAAATACAACTTTAATACTTATTGTACATGAATATTCTACACAAACATATGCTTCAGACTGCACACAGGAATATAATCTCACTTTATTAGTAATGTGCTTCTGTTGGGGAGGTGCACCTGCCGCAGGTGAGCTGTTCTGTGTTAAGCATCCTAAAAAAACATGTTGTGTGTCTTTATTACAAATGTTTTACACTCTATGCAAGTTACTTTGAATTTGAGTGATCTGTACATGAAATTAGTCCTTTTCAAACTAATACACTCAATTTTGGAGATTTTTTAGGAAATTACTATTAACCTTAAACACATTAAACTCCAACTTGTGCCTAAAGCATTCAATTTTTCCTCATGAGTGACTGTTTTAAGAGGAAAAAAGAGAAAAGGAAAAACATTTGTGTACTAAATCAAAGTCCAGGTTTGACGGAATAACCGTTGTGTCTGTGTTGATTTAATGAGCAAACTATGGGTATGAATCACTTCTGTCATTGCAGGTATTACAAGGCTGTGCCTTGGGCAGCTCGCCATGATTGATAACTCAGATGATTACACTTTGCCAATGGGAGATGGAGGAAGAGCAGGAGGGATGAGAGAAGGAAGAGAGGAAGGGCCGTAATGACATAAATGATAATTACAGAATCACTAATACCTGAAATTTAAGACGAGTAGCTCTGCCCTCGGTCCCAGACAAAATATCCTTTAATCCCCCAACCATCAGAGATATTTAATCACTATTTCAATATAAAGGAAATAGTATATTAGACATTTAGAATTCACTGGGGCAGAGTTATAATTATCTCCTCTAGTGTTGGAAGTAAAAGACTGAAGACTCAATGTTGCCATAAAAGGATGATGAATATTTTGTTTGCATCCAGTGGATTGTGATAAGAGCTCTGTTTGAAATATTATGATATATACTGCATAAAAATGTTGGTGTGTTGTAAGAATATGTCTTTAGCGATGGCAGCTGTTGATTTTGTTTTTTTATCTAAAATGTACTGAGGGACGGGCAAAATAAGCTTTGGCTTCAGCCTATTCCTTTTCAGACTTCTCACACATTTAAATGGTGTCTTTGTTTTCTTTAATGTTCATAATGTACAAATAAATTTAAATAAACTAAAAACTGAACTGAAACTGAAAAAGTTGATTTTTATTTTTTATTGTTTTCCAGCATGAGACAGCGAGCTAACAGATGCAGTCATCTTGTCCTCCATAAGGCCTGGCATGTTGAAAGTGCCTGTTTATGTCTCTCTGGCCAATGAAACACGTCTCCTTCATATCAACCTTCATTAGCAGAGCACATACATTAATATGGCACTGTATGTCACACAAGCACATGGCCACTCCCGCGTGGATGCTGCCATTTTAATGAAGACAAACCTTTCATCACCTCATAGGACCTCAAAGTGCACAAACATATGTGACTTTTTATTATCAGATTTTTTTTATTCTTTAGGTTTGTGATGACCAGTCAGCTTCCGACGTAAAACATAATGCTGTTGTATGTGCTGTATTATTATTATTTTTTAAATCATTCCAGGTTTTCTTTTTGCCCAAGTTTTTATGCAAGGTGATTTCATAGATTTAAATTTCATTGTGTCTTTTCATATTCAGTCTACAGTGTGGCTGCCTCACTACCCTGAATGATTTTTAAAAAGAGCTGATATATTTGGATTTGTATGGGTGTGCATGGACGTTTTGACTTTTATTAGAAATTATGAATTAACTGAAAGACTTTTGCAAAAATATAAAAACAGATGAGAAGTAGTAACAGCAACAGGGTTTGAAAGTTTTTCTACATTAAAATTGTACTTTGATGTGTTGAAATACACATTTTTTCTTGGTCTAGAACATGCATTTTGTCTCCAACACTTGAGTTTTGTTTGATCTGTTTACTAGTCCTGAATTATGAACAGTTTACATTCATGGAGCTTTTTCTAAGCCTGTTGACTGCTGAAAAGCCTTTTCTGTGCAACCCAAATACAAAACTTACAAAACATGGGGAGATTAGGGCATTATTTGACCAAAAAAAAAAGTAAATTCTTTTTCTTCACATTAAAGTCAGTTTTATGGAGTCAACAGGTCACGGAGCAAAACTCCTATTTAGAGGTTCAACAAGTTAAATGTAGCTTTGCAATCCTATTTATTTAATTAAAAAAATGATTACATCAGAGGAATTATCATTTGGTTGCAGTTACTTGGATGTATGAATTAGTTTAAAGGGAACAAAAGGGTTGTTTTGTATGTGAGTGGCAGTGTACCAGCTAAATTAACATCAGCAGGATCTGACATCACACTGGAAATAAGGTCCTTGAAACTAAATGAGAGGGATGTCTGAGATAATTGCGAATAGATTGAAGGAAGCACAGTCTGCCTGGGGCTTAGTTAATGGGGTCTGTTGTTATGTGGGAGGAACATGCTTCGTTGGCTTTTCTGTGTGACCTCTGTGTGTTTGTGTTAAAACTGATGCATGTGCTCTTTACAGTAATTGAGGGTATTGAAAAATCTGTGTTAATGCAGAACGGGACAATAGTGACTAAACTGGCAAAATGTGTTTACCCATACATGCTAACAAGTCGTGCTAATATTCCAGAGCTTGAAAGTAAACAGGGTGGATGAAACTTCTGAACATCTGTAGCGTTAAATGCCTCTTCTAATTATAAAAGCCAACGGAGCACCACCCACCTTTATATTTACTTGATTTTAGGCCAAGGTGAGAAGACCTAACTATAAATTAATCAGTCTCTAA
>JAVQJG010125792.1:0-10934 GCA_036024015.1 Craterocephalus amniculus | reverse complement strand
CTTGGTCTGAAGAAATATTCTAATATTTTGAGATGGGATTTTTGAGTTTTCTGAAGCTGTAGGCCATAATCAGAGACATTGAAACAATAAAAGGCTTGCAATATTTCAGTTGATTTGTGATGAATACACAATGTATGACATTTCATGTTTTTTAATTGCATTACAGGAAATAAAGAACTTTATCACAATATTCTAATTTTCTGAGACAGACCTGTATATTACCCAGCTCTAGCAAGAAGTTGTTGAATAAGAACAATCTAATGCTTCATCATACCATAGTTGCTGCCTAGATCTATATGTATAAATGTGTAGCTTATAATTACAGGTTACTACTTTATGAATACTTTTTCTTTTAAACACAACCCATGTAAGAAAATATATCAAGAGTCATAAACCTGTACTACAACTAAAATCAAAGTCAGTGTGTTGGTTACCTTTTTTCTTATTTTTCCCTATATTCAAAAGTGCTGCATTTCTTGATTATGAGGTAAGTAAATAAATATTAATAGCAAATCCCCAGAAGCATCTGACTAGTTAGAAAATCAGGTGTTTACCTGAGGCTGCAGCAGCAGGGACCACTGGGCTGGTGTTGACTGGTCCATGCGGGGCATCTGGGGTATAGGGAAGCTCCTGGCCAACATGAGGAGAACTCAGGTATCCTGACAGACAAAAGATAAAAGCATACATCTTAAGCTCAACTAATGACCGTGGCCAAAAACTGTTTATTCCTCAGTCTACTGCTTTATTTAGTTAGCTACTTCCTCTAGGACACAACTGACTCGAGACACTTACCTGAAATTAGCAACTGGCTGCTAATCGTATTAACAAGTAATAAAACATGACGCAATTAATGAAAGATATCTGATGTTTGTTTAGATAAACAACAGTTAAATCAAAGCTATTCACTCTATTCGTTTCATTAATTGTCACTGGGCTCAAAGTGTTGAGTTAGCTTGCTAAGTAATGCTAGCTCCGTGAGAGAAAGCTAGCATTGGATAACAGCGACTCATAGCTAAAGGTACATTTTAGATAATTAGTAACCGATAAGCATACCGTCAACGCACTGTAAGACCAAGTCCAGTAACAATATGACGACTATTCCGTAGTGTTTAAAGCACCAGCTTCGGTCTGGTCTCCATATCCGACAGCTAGTAGCCATTGTTGCAGCAGAACGAGATGCAGCAGTTGCGTTCACGGTACGTAGGAAAAATGAAAGATAATTATGTAGTTGCGCTCAGGCACTTTGGAAGTGAATTGGTTGGTTGTTAAACAAACACTAGCTTATCGTATTTATATTATCATTCAAAAAAGCGGAATAAATGCATTTTTGAAATGTGCTATTTTTCTCATTATCTTTATATATTCATGGTCTTTAATTTTCTCCCCCGCCTTTGGTGTTCTTAGAATAAAACCCTAACTATGACTAAATCTCCTGTATGTAATGTTTCTGGAGACCACGTTGCATTTATCAATATCTTTCTATCTGCTACGCAAATGTAGATCTCACTAATTCTGTTGTACATTCAAGCAGTCCTGTGTGAAGAAGAAATGTGGGCGTTTCTGGCAGCGTGACATGTTCCAGATGTGTCCTTGCATTCTGTGTGAGGATGTGGGTGTTTGTTGCTCAACAGAGGTTATTAATGGGCAGCTGTCAGAGCCACTATTGCCAAGTATTATCCATTCCCTCGAGTGAAAACTGGCTTAGAATTGCATAATCTAGCAAATTCCTGGATGACTGCACTTTTCCATAGAAACAAATGGTTTGTTACTGTGATGTTATTTTTGGCAAAATATGAAATTAAGAAACAGAGCACTTATATTTGGAAGAATTGTTTTATTTATAGGTTTTCCAACAAAGGCAGATCTTAGTGAAAGTAAGGCTGTGGCAGTTTCACACAGTTCAATGACTTAACCTTGTCCTTATCAACTTTCCTTCATGTAGAGTTTGACTACTTGTTTAACACATAAAAAAAGTCCCTTTTCAGCATTTCTTTCCCGACCACGTGCCCTTTTTTTTTTTTTTGCAGTCCCTTTATTACATTTACTTAGAAACATCACCACACATTTCTCTGTCTGACTTTTGACTCAACTCTACCAGCAACATCTTAAAAAGTGCTGTCATCAGCCCATTTTTACTGCTCTGACTGCCAAGACTGAGGTAATCAAACAAAACATTTTGCTTTGTTCTCATGTTTATCAGACCTCCTCCTCTGCGTTTCGACAGCGGGATTGTTTGAGCAGGGTCAGGCGAGCCATCACCTCGCTCACAGACAGCTCTCCGTGGACCTTGTTGTCTCTTGTGCGCACATTGACGCTGTTAGTCATCTTCTCCTTCTCTCCAACAACTGCCAAGACACAAGATAGCAACAGCTTGACATGGGCCAAACAACACACACGCACACACACAGCTACCCTTACAGTGCCCAGTTTGTGCTGCTGACAACTGTGGGTGGTAGGCCATCTTGGACATGCATTTCAACCAGTCCAGTTAACCAATTAGGAGTGTTTATTTTGACTCACCATAACTGTTGCTGACAGCTGTGCTGTTAAACAGCCTACACCCTCCCACCACCTTGCATTTTTCTGATCATTTGTTCCAATTCAAACATTAAAAATACTTCTTTTTTTTGCTGCTGATCTTTTTTTTTGAAAGAAAAACAAAAAACTTGCTAGTTCAAAGATGGAAAAACTTTAAAAGACATTAGTATTGTAACTTAATTTACAGAGGTTTGTTTAAAAAATATCAGAAGCCCTTAATAACAATAAAAACATCTAATATGTTTGTATACATCAAAACATTATTTAAGAAATATATTATTAAAAAGTTGTTTCACAAAGTCACACTGTTGTATCCAACCTTCAAGTCACCATTCACTAAAAATTGACATTTTAACAGTTAAAAAATTAGCAAATGGAAAATTTAAGCGTTACATTACATAGGAAAAATAAGCTATGGACTCTAGCTGATCACACTGCCAACAATCTCAAAAAGCACGGTCAGCAGGATACTCCTGTAGAAGACTTGGGGTACAGCTTATTTGCATGCAGTGTGAAATACAGAGAAGATAATAGGCAAATGCAAACTGCAAGCAGAAGTTGGCACAAGCAGAGTGAAAAGACGGCAGAGGCGATGCTGATTAAGGAGCCATGGGAGCTAGCTGAGCTGGCCAGAGGCTCACTTAGTCCGAAGCTTGCTTGCCAGGGGGGCAAGGAACTAGCCAAGGAGCTAATGGGAGGAAAAAGAACAGGAGCTTGGGATTCTGTGAACTCAGTTTGTTCATGTTGAAACCTGATTTCAAGTTCAAACCCATACCAGAGAAATACCTGAGTGTTAGAAATGGCTGTTGTGTAGCATAGTGGAGACAAAAGGCAGGGTCTCTGCTAGCAGATGGAATTATGGATGCAAACAGAATAGGGTATTATTAGATCTCTGTTTGCTGAATGAAGATGTGGCGTAAACCATTACAAAACACTCTAAAAATACCATATGTTTGTTTTTAAAGGAAAAACTTAAAAAGGTGAACTTTTTGAGTAACCCCTTTGTTTCTGTGGTCATGGGTGATACAATAAATCCAGCACTCGCTTATCTGAAACAAATGGTTATTGTGGGACTAACTAAGCAGTTACTTTCAGGTTAATTGTATATTTAAATGCATGTCATTATGGAGGGGTCAGATTATCCACGAATCAGTCAGTTCATAGCATGAAAACAATTATAAAATATACAACCAGTCTTAAAATATCATCAGGAAAAAAAAATAGGAGTTTTGCATTAAAAGTTCTTCCAAGCGTCTGTAGAGCACCAAGTTCTCCAAGATGGATGGAGACCATCTGAAAGCTGGGACCATTTTAAAGTTGTTTATCACAAAATGGTTGATTTTAGTATTCTGTTTACTGCTCGCAACATGTAACTGATCAATGAAAAACATCTCTGAAAGCATGTCAACAGTGAACTTGAGCAGCACATGTCCTCACCAAGAATGAAGTTATATTGGGCCAACTGAGCGTTTCGGATTTTCTTATTCAGGAGACAGCCAGAGTCCAAGTCAGCGTCTGCCATGAAGCCAGCTTCTGTGAACTGCTTACACACCTGGCAGAAAAAACAAACGGTCTCCACTCCTGAATGCCGTAATAACCAGTGCCATCCACATTATCATACTCAAACATGCCTGCTGAGGAGAAATGGAATAAGCACCTCTTTTGCGTAATCTTCACAGGAGGGGTTGACGGGCACCAACATCACCTGACGTGGAGAGATCCACAGAGGCCTGTGGGAGGGACAGATGAGCCTTCAAACTTCTCATACACAATCATTCACCTTTAAACTTTAAAAGGTGGAATCTTTGCGTTTTGGAGTTAGATCAAATAAAGTCAAAGTTTTAATGAACACACCATGAATCTTTTGGCATTCCAGTGAGATGGCAGGTCATTTACAGCTGGAGCTGTCACAATATTAGAGTTTAACTAGATGATCAGCATGGCCAGGAGCATCCACAAATATATTTAAGTATAAATACGAAACTTAATATTTAAATATTGCAGTCAACTACTTTTATAAATGTAAAGCCACAATAGCCCTAAAGACATATTTATCTTGGATAAGGCAGGTCAGCAGTGTAGATTATGGCTTATTTGGCATTTCTGACAGAATGCAACCTGAACGCCTCTCACCATTTCCCTGCATAGTTCTCTGTAAGAATGGCAATCATCCTTTCCAATGAGCCAAAGATGGCACGATGGATGATGACGGGTCGGGCTTTGTCATCGCCATCCTTTCTGTGATAACAGAAAACAAAAGGAATGGAAAAATAAAGAAAACATCACACAGTTTCATAAAAGCATAAAAGCTTTCTGTGAGCTTTCACCACTGAGATAATTACTTTACCTCCTCGCCCTAAATCCACCTGTTTGCTACTATTATTTTTTGTGTGTTTAACTATTATATTTAACCTGTTACTGTACAGTGTACAGGATGTGCATCCTTTTCCCTTATTTTCTCTGTTAATATAATTATGAATATGCATACAACCCATCCCCTCTGAAACAATACTACTGTGTAAAACACAAGCCACAAGCTGAGACATCTTATCCTGAAGAGGATTAACATCTAATCCTTGGTGCAGTGGAGCAAACAGACTCAGCAGTGTGGCTGTGTTTTGATTCGGTGACTCACCCCACAAAGGTCAGTTTGAAGCGAATAGGCAGCTGGAAGTCCAGCTGAATGGTTGCACACTGGTGGTAGCGTCCAATTGCGTCTTTGATCTTAATGTCAATCTGCACAGAAGAGATTGCAGCCCTTTCAAGAAACCAAGCTGATGGCGGTGGAGCTGGCGGGAGGCATCTTTGAAAGAAATTCTCTGACCTTGGGTCCGTAAAAAGCACCGTCTCCGGGGTTGAGTTTCCATGGCTCTCCGAACTCATTCAGGCTGTTTTCCAGTTGCTGTCAAACATCAGGCAGATTGCATCAGAGTTTAAATCTAAACAATGAAAAGCAGTTTCTGTCATTCAGTCCAAGTCTTAAGTACAACCAAGTGAAGTTCAGTCTGTTCTCTGCACTGATTATTACCTTTTTATTTTCATTTACGTAATGAAACATCCAGCCGAAAATAAATGAGTAATATATTTTGCAAACACCACCTACAAGAATTTGCTGAACTTCACATGACTCACAGATGTGATACTACTGTATGATCACATACATGGCAGCGGCCCAGCTCTTTCATGCACGGAGCCAAAATGCAACGTGAGGATTTATTTGCTTTAATCCTTTAATCCTTTCTTTATTTAATGCTTAAAATAGTCAATTCTGATAAATAGCTTATAATTCGAGCTTTACCTCCTCAGCCTGGTTCCACATTGCGATGTCGCCCAGGTATTTTTCGGGGCGAGTTGAAAGGTAAAGCTGGAAGGAGAACCCGAAGACGACGTAAATGCAGCGGAGGAAGTCCAGGCAGCCCTTTATCTCTGACTCAATCTGATTTGGGGGGGAGGGGTGAGCATGGATTTAGGAAATTTTAGATGAATATTTTACTTTATCCATAAATAAACAAGAAAAACTGATTATGTGACCTGGTCCATGGTGCAGAAAATGTGGGCGTCGTCCTGCTGGAAACGGCGCACTCTGGTCAGCCCGGTTAACGTTCCAGACAGCTCGTTCCTGTGGAGGACCCCGAAATCTCCCAGCCTCAGAGGAAGCTCCCGCCATGAGCGAGGCCTGTGGCCGAACATCAGGCTACGGGACAAGCAGAGCAGCAAAACAAACATTTATTCAGTTCTGAGTGATTAGTTAGTCACACACTGCACACACACTTCCTGTATAAACACAACATTTTACCAGTGACCGGGGCAGTTCATCGGCTTCAGAGCAAAGATGTCATCTTCCACCGGGAAGGAAAACATGTTTTCGCTGTAGTGCTGCCAGTGACCAGATGTCTCCCACAGGCTGCTGTTATAGATATTGGGGGAGGCTACTTCCTGAAAGCCTCTTCTCCAGTACTCATCCTAGGAAAAGCAACCAAACCACATAATCTAAACACTCCAGTTGGATTGCACAGGTACTTCAGGCCAGAGCCATAGAAACCTCAAACCACTGCAGTCAAAAAAGCATCTTGTGGCTTTTATTTAACCATTTGTTGCTCTTAAGAAAATCAAACATGCAACAGCCTGTTGAGCTGTTTGTCAGCCAACAGGAGCAGGCCGGTGTAGCTGGATGGATTTCAGTGCAGAACAGAGAAAGGAGGTGGAAACAATGCATGCTCAGTCAGCTTTTCCTCACTAAATAATGTTCAGCAGAAGAACAGAGCTTCAGAATCTGAGCATTTACTGCTTTATCTCCACTTTAACTCAGAGAAAGCCTGCATTTAAGAGCTAAATGCTTTATTTATCCCGTTTTAAAGCCTTTGTGAGGACCAGTGGGAATTCTATTCATTTTAGTTAAGGTTTAAAACATTTTTCCTCCAGTAATAAATTAAATATCTATATTTATTTAAACGTTCTAATTCATAAAACCACAAAATTGAAAGAGACAGAGCATTTCTTTTTTCTCTTTTTAAGCCCCATGTCTTTATGAGCTGGCTCACAGCACAGCAAGTGTTTCTGGTGATATATGCTGGGGGCAAATGCATAGTTGCTTAAACCTTTCCCCCCTTCACTCCCCTGCAGTTGTAACAGACTTGGGAGTGATGTGATAATGATCTTACACAGTTTATGTGCAATCTATGTGAGGTCCTTCAGGCTTGGTCTGGTTTGTGGGTGTGTGCTGTGAAAGCGTTCAAGATGTCAACTTATCTTTTGCATCAACGTCAAAGATTCCAGCAGAAAAATCCCTGAAAACTAACTGAAAATAAGTTCTTCTACCCATCATTAAACTAAACCTGGAAGCGTTTGGCTTTGGGTTTTACCTCAAAAAACAGGACTGGGTAGAACTACAATCATTGTCTGACACATCTACGAATTTGAGCTTGTTGAGTATAAAATTGTTAACATACAACAAACAAAAAGTCTTGTGAAGCTGCAACTATGGCCACAGTTCAGACCACCCACAGCAGTCAGGCCCTGGGTTAAGATTTTCTAGCACAGAGATTTTAATTTAAACTTTACGAAACTTGTAAAACAACACAGCTCAGTTCATTGTCAGTAAGTGGTCTGCATTTTAGTGAAGTGGCAATCACCACCTGCCCACTGAAAATGTGAAGTACCCGAGCCTCATGGGCTCCATCTCTGCTGCACAGAAGCCAGAGAACAACTTTTATGCAAAATAAATTCAGATTTACCTGAATGGAGATCCCAAAACAACTATTTCATGATATAATATGTTATTAGAGAAGCATAAGAGCTGGCACAACTCCTACCCTGATGAACTCTATGAGTGTGTTGTAGATGTAGGCTCCACGCGGCATGAAGAAACAGCTGCCAGGGCTGAGATCGTGGAAGAAGAACAGCTCCTGATCCTGTGAAGGAGATGACAATGAGACGAAAAAAAAGAAAAAATCATCAACTCCACGTACAGCCAGCAGGAAAACTCTTCCATGCACAGCAGGGATTTATCCAATTATCACACACCGAGCAACCTTACAGCTTGACAGATGAAAAAAGTATTCTCAAAATGACCGAAACAGATGAAAAGCAAGAATATGAGCTGTAAAAATGGCAATGATGAACCTTTTGCATCGATGTAATAAATTAGGCTTTGGGATTCCATCTTTTATCACTCTGGATCAGACAAATTCATTGAGATGCAAGCAAACTCAAGATTTTAAGTTTGGCATGTTGAGATTAAACAAGATACTCACATATGGATCTAATCTATTTGATTGTAACAACTCTGCTTGTTTTTGTCCATCAGAGCTACATGGTCATAAAGATGCTATCAGTGTCTCCACAAGACGGGAGAATAATCTGGGAAGGTACCACTGAGCGCCATCTTAAACACGACACCTTCCAGCTGGAATCAGCCACATTATCCTGACTTCCCCTTTTAATATGGAACTGTGTTGTTTTAAGTGGCGAATGAAGGTGCTGCCGTCGGGTTCTCTCATGCTGGGAAACCAGTGCTTTGATGATTCACGGCTGTCCTGAATGTGCCTGTAGGAGGGAACACAGTGCCCTCAGCTGGTGTATAGTGGCGGCAGAACAAATCTGTGGACACCTGGCTGACACGATTACAAATTGTATGTATTCCCACGGGTAATGCCTTTACATTCGTTCCAGTATTTGCCACATCTATAAAACCACTGATGCTGACCCTTGCAGGGAAGTAGCGGCCACAAAAACCGAAAAAACAAACCTGTTAGCCATTACCTTACACAATTACACATAATAGCTTTGTGGTGCGTTTCAGCCTGGACCCGGTGGGTGGGCTAAAAGCCGACCGCCTACAGCCACTCACTTTGCCAATCTTGCGATGGTCTCTGTTCTTCGCCTCTTCTTGAAAGCGTTCCCACTCCTTCAGCATCTTTGAATCTGGGAAGGAAATCCCGTAGATCCTCTGCAGGGTCTCCATGTCGGAGCGGCCCTCCCAGTAGGTGGAAGAATTCTGATGATGAGGGCAAAAAAATAAAAATTGTAATCTTACACAGATCAGTCGAGGATTTCCTGAAAAATTAATACAACTGGAGGTTTGCTTATGAAGCAGCATGCTGAAGAAAATCACTAAGTCACAGAAATATTAGATTTTTGACTGAATTTACTTTGTGGCTTGGGTCAGTTAAAAACAAAAGTAAACACATGATTGTGTGTGTGTGTGTGTGTGTGTGTGTGTGTCTGTGTGTGTGTACCTACATACCTTATAAATCTTCATGGCCTTGATTTTGCCTGTATGTCTGACATGGGGACCTCTGCATAAGTCAATCAAGGGCCCACATCTATAAAAACATTTGTGTTTCAGCATTATGTAGTACACAACTACATAAAAAAATACAATTTCATGAATTCAAAAGATGCAAAACAAAAATCATTTTCATTAATCACAGCATTAAAAAAGAAACAGAAGCAGCGTACCTGTATACTGTGGTAGTGGGAGTGGTGACTTTCTCATTCAGAATGCGACACTTGAATTTGTTGTACTGTAAAAAAAAATTAAAATGTCATCTAAAACTCAACAAAACTTTATTGGCAAGTTCTCTTAGCTTGGCTATTTGTTGTGTTAGCATGACATGCGTGCACTACAAGAGATCTTTGCGCATGCTAAGAAGCACCAGTCCTAACATGTAGCTTAGGACTGAGTAAGAATTACACAGTAACACTTTTTAATATCCTCACATTCCTGCAATAATCTCACATGTCTCAACTTTCTTTTCAGACCACTATTTTACACTCAGCCCTTGTAGCTATGATGATATACTTAATTTATTTTGGGTATGCTCTTTTAGACAGGAGGCAGAAAAAAAGACAAAACCTCACGATGAAAAACTCACAAAGATTTCACTATTTTGCCAAAAATGGCCCCATATGGTAAATGAGACCATCAAGTTTACACATTTGTCAAAGCTGTTTGGAAAGACTTTCGCACAACACAAGGACACACTTCAGAACTGTTAACACATCAGAAACTAGATTTGCAGCTAGCAGAGGATCCCAGTCAACATTAACTCTTAATCACACTCACCTTAAACATCTTCAGCAGCGTCTGCTTGCTGATCTCCAGTCTCTCAAAAGGCTGTTTTTCCTTCATCACCGTCTTACACAAAGCCTCCAGCTCCCCAAACTCAGTGCTGGACACAGTCCTGGAAACAACAAACAAGTTCACTTCATGACAGGTTACAGTAATAATCCTGTATTTGGTTTTCCATTTAAGAAGCCAAACATTCATATGTGCAAGCATCATTAAACTCAAGAAGTAAGTCGTGAAACCGGCTTATTTATCTTAAAACACAAGGCTGGAAAGGACATTATATAAATATCTGAGCTCACCTCTGTCCATCCAGGAACATGTCGTAGTAGAAGCCGTTCTCAATGGGGGGTCCGTAACACAAGCAACCTCCATAAAAGTGCTCCATGGCCTCCCCCAGGATGTGAGCGCTGGAGTGCCAGTACACCTGAGAATGGGATGCGGACGATAGTTTGTAAACAATTTCAAACTTCTGTTATATTTCTTCATAAATATAACTTGACTTAGACAGTCAAAGATCCAAAAAGTATAAATGAACTAGGGATGGCCATAAATAACTGACAATCGATTAATCGATAAAATAAAAGATTCGAATAAAAGATTTTAATCGATAAAATTATTTTTAATTGACTAATCGAATGCATCTTTAGACTGGTGCTGAAGTTGTATGTAAGCTCAAATTTTCAGTCTAACCACTGAATGAATCCCATTTAAAGGAGAAGTCCACTTTTTTGCAAGTGGGGCCTTAATTATGATGTAAACTGAAGTGTACTGGACACCTACGGTACTTTTTGGAGATTTGGATCCTTCCCTGAGATATTTGTTT
>JAVQJG010125739.1:0-32371 GCA_036024015.1 Craterocephalus amniculus | reverse complement strand
CGTATGTAACTACGGTTCTATGAATCCTGGATGACCGCCAGAGCGTTCTGTCACTCAGAATCCTTGTGCTCTCGCGAGAAGATTCTGCAGGAACAGATCCTCTGATGTCACCGGAAGATATAGGTTGACTATCATGGGTCACATGTGACTTTGTTGGTATAAACACTTGACCTGCGCATGCGCGAGATGGATACATTCAGTGCTTGAAGCACCGCCTCTGGCGGTCATCCAGGATTCAAAGAACCGTAGTTACATACATAACTTTCGTTTCTTCTCAGGTGAGTCAACCTATGGCTTGGCCAAGGTCTGCACTCTGAGTGCTTCTACTTTAAATTCCATTGTCTTTGTAGTACAAACAGTCCTGAAATATTTAAAATCTGTATCATCCAATTCATCCACCAGGTTACTTCTGTCTCTGAGAAGTTGTCTTTCTGGTCTTGGTGGCAGGACTTAAAAAGGAATTTTAAAAAAAATCCTTAATTTTCAGGCAAACTGTGTTTAAAGTCTAAAAATAAAATCCATCAAAGATCGAAATTTATTTGGAAGATTCTGGAAAAATTGGATTTTCAAAATTTGTGCAGTTTTCCTTTCCAGGAAGACTTAGAATCCGACTGATCATGCCTCAAATAGCAAACTGCTCTCAGCAATCTGAATAATTTTACAAGCAGCCAATGTAACTGCTGCTCTGAGTTTGGATTTTCTACAAGTTTGCTCATCATTCTATAGTACAGTAGGATTGTTATTACAGTATTACACAACAAGCAAAACGGAATAATTTTCACCCTGTAAAAAAACTGCCAGAGGTCATAATATTTGCTCATTTTCAAATGGCTTTCACATACATGCTTGTTTCATGTAGAATAGGGACATTGAGAAACTACATACTTCTGCCTCTGATCTGCAACATTATCTCTTATGCAAACACGAAGATGAGTTTATTATGAAGAATAGCAAGAAAATACAGCATGAGTCACAAGAATCAGTAGACTCTCGGTCGGACCGCTCTTCCACTCCATGTTCTCTTCGCCTAATAAAGACAGCAAGACTAGAAAAACAGAGACAGAAAAATTCTCTAAACATTTCAAAGTCAGCAGTCCCAAGTCTGACTATGCACAAATGATTTACAATGTGTGTACAGGAGATTAAACTCTTTCAGCCAGACTCTTTAAGTAGCTGCACTAACCTGGTGTTGTAGTGTTTATCAATCATTACCAGAGGGAGGACAAATAAAACAAATATCCTATCATTTCAGAATAAGCATAAGTAGAATGCAAAGCATTCAAAAACACCAAAGACGGACAAAGTCTACCAGTGACGAACAGGGGTCAGTAACAGCGTATAAAGCAAGCTGCTAATCTGTTTAGTCTTTGCACCATCACAACCAACCAAATGTGTCATCTTCCAATTTTTGTCCATTTGTCTAAAACTGCTCCATGATGGAAAATTTCACCTACTTAATAATAAAGCAAGAAAAATACATCCGCATTCACCACAACAGGTGTTTGACATCTAACAACAATAAACAGATTTAACTGAAAACTAAACAGCGCACATGATGGATAACCTGTCTCACTAAAGTTTCAACTTATTTAAAAACTACGCAGAGATGACTGGATTATTGTTACTGACTGGAAACTGCAAACCATCCAAACAAACTGTGGTGTACTCTAAAATAATAAACAACAAGAAAGTATAGTATGTAAAAGCCAAGAAGAGTTAATGAGAAAAAAACTCTGAAACAAAAGAGTCAAATGTAAATTTTAGTACGTATACTATTTAAGTATCCCTACTTTTGAAAATATTTCTATACTTTCTCCTTTCATTTTACAATGACACTGAAAGTTTTGACTAATTCTGCAAACTAAAACAGGAGAATATCAATTGAGCAGAAATGAAGCAACTAATGGATGACTGAAGACAGGAGAGGAGGAAAATGTTTAGAAAAGAGGGCTGATATGAAGAACATAACAGCATGAATGTTTTAATGACAAACTCAGCTATGACTCAACTTAAGTTAAACTAAATAAATTTGACCATAAATATAAACCCGTTAATCAAAAAGGCTGTAAATAAAGATGAATAACTAAGTTGACCTCTTTCCTTCAGAAACTGTTTTCCTTCCTGTTGTTCTTCCCATTAATGCTTCAGACTGGTATAAATAGTCCCGGGTTTATTCCTGGCATGGTTCATGTCAACAGATTTCTTGGTAAAGTGAATCCTTTCTTAGAAAATGCTTCTTATCAGTGTGGAAAAAATCTGATGTGGACTAGTCCAGTTTAAAATCCATGAGCTGATGACAGGTACTTGAGTATGAAAGAGTGAGAGATGCTTTGCTGCAGCAGAAACGGGAAATGAGTTAAAAGGTGTGTCTGAGGGTAGAGGAGGATAAATTGTACAGAAAACAGCTGAACTGTTGGTAGAGGCATTTCAGCAGACAGCAGGTCAGAGTGACAGATCATACATGAAATGCCTCCTGAGGAGCAGCTAAGCCGCTTAGTGAGGCAGATTACACTGGCTGAACAGAATAATCTGACATTTTCTTTGATATTTGTGTCAGACTTTTGTCAGGTAAAGCCTGGCTGAGATACATGGCTTGGGGGGGGGACTGAACAGCGTTTAAAGGATTGCTTCTGAATCTTACTGTTCACTTGTCCAAAGAATATTTTTTCTCAATGTTGATGAATGTGTTTACGTGAAGCTGAGAGCTGCTTAATGTCTCCTGTTAAGCACAGTGAGCTGGGCAGTGATTGAGAGTAAAGACAGGAGGAGAAGGAGTTCTGGTGTCTGTTAAGCAGCTGAGCCTCAGGCAGTTTTTCAGCTGGCAGAGGTAGGCGGGGGCCAAACAGAGAGAGAACAGAAAGAAAAGAAGTAAAGAGTAAAAGAAAATAGAAGGACAGATATGGCTTTTCTGGGGGGATCAAGTAAATAGAGTAGAATAAGGAGCAATATGTTGACCTGCAGTAGCTGCAAGCTGTTGGAGGTGGGGACTGTTTCTCTGATGCCCTCTCAGGTTTCAGAAGGACGTGTTATCGTTTGATGATACACTCGCATCTCTGAGTTATTGCCGGGCGTAGAGTTACCATCCACCCAAAGGCACACCATTACTGTCCTAAGTCAAGTGCTGCAGGGCCTGGATGAAAGCACGGGGCTTCAGAGATGAAGCTAGCATACCTGTGACTGAGTGGGTGAGAGCCGAGCACACAGTAATTCTGTTCATGTGTCGTTTGTAAAAGCTTGTAACATACAATGTCACGCACACAAAAGTGCCCAGCTCACATGGACTTATTAGATGCCAAAAACAAAGCTACAGTGGTTTAGGAGGGGAACATTTAACATAGACATAACATGAAGAATTCCCTCTTCTGTCCAAAGCCGAATTGATAAAGCATGCCACAAAAATCTTTTCTTCCAGAAATTACAACCATCCAACGAGCACAACTGTGCAGCCTGGAAATAGAAAATATTTGCTAAAAAAAAAAATCAGAGCCTCTGAAGAAATGGCTTGAAATTTTGAGAACATTTTTGGCAGTGATAACTGTAGGTGAGAATATTGATACCATTCAAGGCCTTTGTGGTTAATGTGAACAGACAATCCGCGGCTGCTTAACTTAACTCAGCGTAAAGCCAGGAAACAAGGTTTACGCCCGGACTAAACCAGGAAGGCATTTAGCTCAGTTTAGACCTTTATACAGTTTTATCTGTATAAAGGGAAATGTTCAAAAATCTAGTTTATTATGAGAGCTGCTTTCCGTGTTACATTATGAACAATCTGCACCGTAGCAACTTATTTGGAAAATCAAGATCATAGTAGTCTTATAAAATAGAAATTTCAAACTTTCTTTTCAATGATTTCCCAATGCATTCTCTTTCCTTTATTAGTTCCACCCCAATAAGTAGAAAACTCACAGTATCATGTTTATTATTAGTTTGTCTTTGAGTACTTATGCTGCTTTGGAGATAAACAATTCACATTATTAATATTTTTTTTATTTTGCCTCAAGACTGTTTCACTGCCACCTTTGGATACTCAGAGTTAAGCAAGGGAAATGCAGCACAAACACTGGGCAAATTGGCCCAATTAAGTCAACCCCAAGCCAGAGGTCTGACAGTTTACACTCCTTCAGCTATACCTGCAGAGACCTGCGTCAACGGCCCACTTCCCACCAGCATCCATCAGATAAAAAGGAACTATAGGATGAAAAGTTTTATTTGAGCTAGAGGAATCCATCAAGTGATGGAAATTGAGGGAAAGTGTGCGTGTGCATGCGTGTACTATTCTGTGTAAGCATGTGTGTGTTTACCTCGCCTGACATGTCGGGTGCCAGAGGGATAAGGGGCCACAAGGAGGAGTAGATACTGAAAAACACCACCCATAGGCCAATGCTTCCCCAGATGGCGATGTGACTGAACTGTTAAAAAACAGAAAAGTAGCCATATATTTAGGATCTAAATCTAGTTACTGAAATCCTATTTAAGTCCAGTACAATCCCAAATGTTATCGTTTAAGCTGCCAATTTTAAAATTTGGGCATAAAAGTTTACATCAAGCGTCTTCTGTAACCTTAAAGGATTTTCCATACATTTAACTGGCTTTACAGTTACAAGGCCACCGAGAACAGACTATTAAAACATTTGGAGGTAAAAAAAGAGGATGTCAAATATGTCACAGGTACCACTGGTCATATAAACCCGAGGAACTGAAAAGAGATAACAGAACCACAGCAACAGAGAGAATCCTTTACTTACCATTGTCCAAGATGAGGTCTCGAGTCCGGCTTTAAGACAGACTGTGATGACCACAAACTGGAGGGAAAAAACTACATTGTCAGGGAAATGCAGATTTTTTTCCCTTTTTTAAAAGCTTAAACCACATGTACAATGTATTTTTTTCCATAAAGCACAGAGGCACTATATTTGAAAGGCACTATACCAACAAAGTTGGTCTTTCTTAATTCTTCATTACAAAATTAAAAGTACCAGACAAGCTGTATATCTATATATTTACCATCAATGAACAACACTTTGCTTATGTACTTGAGCGTAGTTGCCTCAAAGACTGATGGACTTACAGTGTAAACCATGTTGCCCAACAGAAGATAGTCTGGAGTTCTTCCATTGCCAAACACTGTATCTGTGAAGGAAATCAACAGCAGAGGCTTTAGGTATGATGCTAAAGCAGAATTGGTTTGTATTCATAGAAAAAGGGTCAGAAAATGTAGCTTTCAGATTGACTCATGATGTCTGTTTGGAGCAGATACTGTATTTTATCTTGTTGTAACAGAACAGCTTTCTATTTGGCCCATAGGACAGAGGTCAAAGTTTTTCGTAGATTGAAATATACTAATTCAAAACCTGACTTACTGCTAAATCACCAAATCGATCTGACACTACGGCTAAATTATCCACAGTGAGTGCTTGCCGGTAGAGAAAGAAATAGAGGCTCCTTTTCCCTTTACTTCTGGCTGATCACATATCTTGTGTATGTTGAGGCTTTGCTGACAACCTGTCAGTCACAGTGAAGGGGCTTGGCACCTTTGTTTGGAGAGCAGACCCGAGCTTGTGTGGTCCATAGTGCTGGCCAGACTAGACTTGCCAGCTTAAAGATCCCTATTCTCTTTGGACACATACACATAGATTCCTTTGCTCTTAAAGTGCACAAACATGCACACTTAACATTCTTGTGAAACTCAACTTAAGTCATTTCATCAGTGAATTTAACATGACAGGTGTCTGTGTGGTTGAAAACATCATTATGAGAGCTCAACATACACATTTATGAAAAATGAAGTGCCTACAACAGCTTTCAGTCGGATTCGGTCCAAACGTTAGCGTGTGCTTGTTACTGCATGGCGCTCGGGCCCGAGGCACACATGTTTGTAATTCATGACTGAACATTTGAAGAGAGAACTAATTAACACAAAGTATGTGGGTTCGACTGTCCTCCCTTTTTATCCAGTCCACTGAGAGCTGTGGAGGAGTCTCTGGGAGCCACTAACCATGCTGGAAGGCTTTCAGGGGGAACCAGAAGAGGATGACGGAGTGGAAGAGGCCATTCAGACAATGGGCCCAGAAGACCTGCAAAACAGAGGCAAGAGGGATGGAGGGGAGGAGGAGAGGGCGGGTAGGGAGAGATAGAGAGTGAAAGACAGAAAAAAGAAGCAGCATGAGAAAAGGGTGTGGGGAGTTCCAGCTTTCCAGGTGACCCCTGACCTGGGCCCTTTGTGCCAGCCCAGCACTGGGCTAAGTGGCGGTTTTGTCGGGGCCTCCTCGCTGAATGGCCACCCCGCTGACAGACACGTTGTATATCCTCTCTGAGTGTTATGGGGGAGAGACATGCAGCCGAGTGTGTTTATGAGCGGTGAAAGGCAAATGGACAATATCAGTGTTTTAACTTTTAACGGTTTTAACTTGCTAAATCATCATGTTTTAACAGAATAACTAAAGAGTTAAATGCATATACTCGATTATAAGAAAATTTAAACATGATGCCAGAATGACGGTCCACTCTTTACTTTTCATTAGTTACTTTCATGGGAAAATTTCAGCTGATGTGGTAATAAATAACAAGAGAGTTTAAACAAGCATAAATAAGCTAAGAACCATGTGCAGGGTGACCGACAGGCTGAACAGAGATTTAACTGTTTTCATGGTCATTATTAAAGACTTGGAAAATCGTGGTGTGGAACAGTCTGTGTCCGTCTGTCTATGCAAGCATGCAGACTTTGGATGAGTCCTTTAAATCAATACTCCCACTCCAAAACCACCTTGTTTCAAATTTAGATTTTGCTGTGCCAGAGCCAAACAAAACACTAATGGGGGATGTAGAATGAAACAGCCATGAAATCTCCACATTTGTACCCTCTTTTCCTCCCCTGTGCCGACCCAAAGCGAGATGTTAACAAAATGTCACGTTTTAATTTCTGGTTTACTTTGACTCAATCGTTTCTGGTAAATGAGAATTTGAAGGCTTAATTTATCAAAACCACAGTTTTAAACAGCATCAGCAAACCTGTCAGTCTAAATATTAGATATGAATTATTTAAGACAAATTCGATATCCTGAAAACGTTAAGTTCTGTGAAATATTTGAATCATTTTAGAATAAACTAACATAGCTTGACATGGCAGAGTTATTCCAAATATTCAGTCAATAAAGGAACGGAAACCCCAAGGGGAAAGAAGCAGAACAAGGCAGAAAAGAAAATGGCACAGTGAGTAAGAAAGTATTGTTTTAATCTCAACTACAAACCTTTTAAATATACCATGAGCTTAGTGGCACAACCTCATCACGTTTCCTACCAAACAGAGTCCTAAAACAGCCACCCCCACCCTGGATTCCCTCACCCTCCCACTGTGTACACAAAACTCAATACACAGAGCAAAGGGTGGCCAAAAGTAACCCCCAACTCCTTTATCTCTACGCTGAAATGTGTATTAAGTTATCACTCATGTTACAATCCCATCTTTATCCCAATTAGCCTCCCACTGGCGAGCTCAGCTCTCTACAGACTTCTCATCAACTTCCCCCAATCCGAGCACCACAGGGGGGTAAACATGCCCCACCTGCCACTTTAAAATAATGAATGCTAATGAAATCCATAAATGTTCATAATTATGGGTCACAGTGGGATCATTCTTTTCACCCCTAATTCCACCTGGTATCTTGTGTATCACTGTGTTTCCCAAGCAGGATGCAAAGGATCCACTCAGAATGGATACCTGGTAAGTCCTGGGAAAATTTGGCCTTTTGTGAAAGGCCAAAACAAAAAGCAAAACATATAAGAGATGTAATTAATACAGAGCCAAATTTTTCCAGAGCTGCCCTTTCCTTCCTGTTTCTGTATTACTTTGTTAGGTAGCTGGGGTAAAGCGCTTAGGAGCCAGATTGTTGCCATATAACAGGTGATAAATTCTGTTAAACCGCTCCGTCTCTGGCCACATGAGGAGATTGTTTGTTAGAATAACTAAACTGTCCTGCATATGTAATTAAAAGTGAATGAATGACAAAGCTGAAGCCCCCCTGCCTGGAGTCTGTGACAGCCCGAACCTCTCCCTACTAGCACCTCAACACAAACAGCTTTAATTCACAAAGACAGTATCTGTTGTGTACAAAAGAGCCAGGCGTGCAGAAAGACAGGCTTCGAGGGGCCAAATTCCTGCTGGATTTTCTCGCCTCACCTCGGGCCAGCTGCAGGGAAAACATCTCGGGAAAAGAGTGGACAAGCCAGCAAAAACAACTTTCTGACCTGCCCGAGTCATCATTTATGGGTCTTGGAAAATGTAGCCCAAACAAAATTGAGTTTCATTTGTTTCTAGCTATCAGATGAATATTTTTGTGAACCTTCTCTGGCATGAACAAGTCAATGAAGTCTTCAGAAGAGTTGACGGAGGAAAAATCCACACTGGAGGACTGTTAATGTGAAATTTCAGTGTGGTCATATGTCTAGCCTTTAGAAAACAGAATATGTTTTTTCTTATAGTCTTATAGATCTTCTTAAAGTTCTTATGACGTTCATGGGTAGCTTGTCTGTCTTTTGAGGGTCTTCAGATTTGATCAATTTGGTGAGCTCATTCATGAAACCAAAATCTGATTAAAAACAAAGAAAAACACATGAAAGAAAATTACATTAAAAACATAAAATATACTTATGACATTTTTAATGTCAAGTTACCTTCTGATCCATAAAATGATAATCCTCACAATTTGTTTTGGTTGTTGTTTTTTTCACTAGTGGACTTATTGTTTTGTACTAAACACTAAAAGACATCAGCAGGGCTGCATTTAATAATTCCAAACAATTTGAGATGACTACATTGATTATACTTTTATTCAGTCTTTCATTTAAATTGACCAAATAACTTTAAGAAAAGAAATATTTATTTAACATTAAATAAATTGATCTACTTTGGGTACATGGATGGTTTGCCTTTAGTTATTTTAACAGTCCCCCTAAAGAATAATAAACATTTGACTTCTGTTGTATTCATTCATGTTTAAAGTAAGCATGATTTCTTTGTCAGTACAGGAGGTAAAAGTAGAGTCACTTGATACATGCAGTCTGGGGCTGGCTCCGTTAAATGCGATCAAATAGCCTTCCTCTCAGAACAAACAATAACCTTATTTAAACAAATTGTATAATTTTCCGCAACAAATGTGGCCACAGAATGACAGCATGCTCTCCATTCCCTTTTCACTCAGATTCTCTCTGCTGCATTCAGAAAGCCATCTGACCTTCCTTGCCCCTGACCACCATGGCCAATCCATCTTTAATCCACCTCTGTGTGGTGCTAACCAGGTCACCACGCCTGTGACAAGGGTCCAGGAGTCTTGGCATGGAGAAAGGAGGAGACAACTTTATTACCAGCGGGGGAAAGCTAACAGACAATCCCCCACAACCAGACAGAATAGGTCAGGCCAGGCCAAACCAGACTGAGTGGAGATCCACTGACTACAGCTGCCAGCTCATTGAGATGGGTGATAAATCAGCAACACACCAGGAGGATCTCCTGTCATTAACATGATTCCTGTTGGTTTTAAGAGCAGTAAACTTTGACCTTTTCATTTATCTAATGTCCAGCTTTTGCTAAAATAATTGCAAATTGGTGTGTTGTGCATCATTTAAAACTAGTTCATTTTTTAATATGCTATTGCAGTGCTACATCACTACATTTGGAAAACATTTGATTCACTTTTTGTAAGTCATGTTAGTGTCACAGAAAAAATTAAAACACATGGCAATGTGTCATTTCACCAAACAAATGCAACGTTATTTTTAAATTTGTTTTTCAAAAGGAACATAACATGAACAAATAGAACATGTAATAATACATAACTTACCTTGGTATTAAAACCCATCGCATTCTGGGAGGTTTTGTAGAGCTCTGGGTATTTCAGCATATTCTCTTTCCTACAGGAGCGCTCAAATATTCCCAGAGTGAGAGGAGGCAGAGCGGTGAAGATCTACATTGAAAAAAAGAGTGAGAAAGACCAACATCATATTTAGAATAACAGTTTTCTGATTTCAGGTCTTAAATATTCTCATTTTGGCAGTGAAACCGACAGAATATTACATTGTTCTTAAACCTTATTGTCTAATTGTTTGAAAATAATGTCAGAAAACTCTCTTAAACATTCCCACCACACCCATGTGTTCTCCACTAGCTCTATTCTAAACTTTGGTTTTCAAACATCAATGAACTCAAATCTGTTTGGGATCCTTATTTTGATTTGTCACACTATAAGTCTGTTCATATGTAAAAACTATCTCCGATGAACATCTGAAGTGTTCTGGGCTAGGAAGCTGCAATTCAATTCAGGCTGAAGTGTAATTTCTTAGTGCTGTTGCAATGCTCTCTATAGCAGCTGCTGAGAGAGGAGTAATGGTATTGTGTGGTTGGGGGTCTTGATGGGTTGGCTGGTGGGATATCCCTGCAGACCAATATGGAGTGGGAGTCTGCAGGCCTCAGCCTACAGGACCGGCAGGCCAGAGGACATGCTTCACTGGACGCCTTTCTTATTCACAGCCGGTGCAGGAAGATCTCTATAGTGGGTTTGATTCAGCTTAATGCCTCAAACTGACTCCCATCGAGCCCAGGGAATTCCTAAGTTTTGAACAAAATAAGAAACTGAACTCTATTCACACCCCTCAGCATAAAATTGGTTGTTATAAGTGGTTTCCTTTTTAATAACACTTGTAAAAGAGGTTGGGCTGTCGATGTCTTTGACAGGTTGTCTTGAATATAAATTGCTTCCATTTTGAAAACTTTTCCTCTTCTCTTATTAAGTTCTTTTGACTGAATGGAGTTAGTTTTAATTCACATTTAAGCTACATAATAAACATCCCCAGCTGGTCTTAAGAGCATGGTTATACAGGACATACAGTACAACGATACACACTTTTGTTGTCTGCCCCATCCATGACAAATATGAAAAATGAGTTCATTAGGAGTGGTCCCATTTTAGTGCCCTGTGGGACACCGAACATTGGCAGCCAGTTCACATGCTGCTATCACATTCCCATTCTTTTTATCATTCAAATGTTCTCTTACTAACTGCACTCTATGGTGCAAGTACTGCTGTTCTTTCACATTCAGCACATAGTTTAGGCCACAGAGGGAAAAGGGGCTTGACAGCGGGTCATAAATAAAGTTGAACATTTTCAGGAACTTCATGCCATACTTACACAATAAAGGAATCATTTTAAGGGCAACTGAGTGAAAAGCATAGGGTTAGGAAAGAAGTAGGCTCTTTAAACAGTTAATTGTACTAATACTTACAACATTGTACAAGCCGATGCACCAGCGTTCAAACAGAATCTGACCGGAGAATCCATTAACGAATGCAAACCAGATCTGAGGGAGACAAAAAAACCATTAACTGTCAAATCCGTATAATATCAGCAGAGCTCAAAACAATCAGTAATATATGGTATACATTTCAAAAAAGTAGTTTATCATTTTTGGCAAAAAAGAAAATTGATGACAAGTATATTCAATCTGTTAAAACCTTCCAACTCTTTCAACACAGATATTTTAATCTGTAAAGCACTAATTCATGACTTTACAGTGCAGGATTCTCTCTCACATGATGATGAAACCACTACATTTATGAAGATAATAGTCCTTTTAATGTACAGCACCCCACAAAGGTTTGACAAGCTTTCCCATTAATTCCAATGGGTAATTGTGTCCAGACTTTTGAATGATAGTGTATGCTTTCCATTAGAGGTAGTGATGAACAGTGATCATTATCAGATTTGAGAAAAAGCTCACTTTGTCTAAAGACTAAATCCATTTTTCAGTCACACTACATTATTCACTGACTCATAACAGAGAACTCAGAGACAGCAATTTCTATCACTCAAATAATATTCTGATAAAGGAGAGAACATCTCATACTGATAATATAATAATATTTATTCCAAATTACTTCAGAGTTTGTGCATTTTGGCATGACAGCTGACTCGGAAATAGGCCAGAACAAAAATAAATGTTTTTTGTCTATGTGAAAAGATTTAATTATTAAATTGATGTGGCTTAGATGTCCTATGATAAACATCTCATTAGAATGAATAAGCCAAATTTTAAACTTCCATAATGGGACAGGGGCCAAGTGGGAGTGGGAGAGCCAAGGCCTCCAAACCTCCATCTCTACAATACAAGCTGTCCACAGTATTTGTCACAGGATCACTTTCAAAAGTAGATCTAATCCACGGTTTCCCTCTGATCTACCTGATGACATGTGGGTGACAGATGAGGTTGGTTTCAGAGCAGGCGAGATTAAGAACTGAGGGACTGTTAATGATGGATACTTTGATATAGCATGTCAGGAAAGTAAGAAAAGGGTAATGTAAACCATCTGCTGGGTGGAAATGAGGCTCAACACAGTATCTTTATAAGTTATATCCACTTGAACAAAATAATTATGCCTCTGAGACAAGGACAGAAGCCACATATTCTTCTATAACCTACCTATTGTTGTAAAACTCATCTACCAGAGACTTCCTGTAGTAACAGTAACTCCATGACCAGAAAACGTTTGCAGAATCTGCACCTCACCAAGTCACAGTTGACATGTTTTGTGATCCAGGGCAGACTTTTGCTCATACCAAAACTGTCAAGAGAACATAAGGGAAACTGTGTTTTGGCCATGGCCTATCAAGAATTTCCTCGCTTCATTTAACGTCATTATGAAGGCATGAACTGCTACAAATTCTCAGATTGGGACAAAGCCTGTTTGACAGTCCCACCCGCCACTGCCACTGTCTTAACAACCAATACCAGTCTGCACACTGGTCTGTCCCATTAAATCTTGTGAACGTATGCATGAAAACAAATGGTGGGGGGCAGTAGAAGAAGCCTGTGTTTATGTGAGCCTGCCCCTCAGCCTTGCACTGCCCCACTCCCACCTATTACCTCCCACTATCCACTCTAAGTTCTCTCTACCATGATGTTTCTTTTAAGAAAAGGGCATATAAACGCATCACTAAAGTTTAGCGAGTTTAGAGAACTATACTCAGCTAAATATGGAACCATGTGAGCCTGATAGCAAAGATATCCATTTGCAATTTTTGGTGATTTGTGATCCTTGCTTGCTTAGAAGTGCATTCAAGTGCTGTTGCTAGGGGTTCTGTGTAGATGAAAACAATGTCATGAGGTAGGTTCAGCCATTAGCACGGCCCAAGAAATGGTAACGAGAGGCTATTGGGTAGGTCAAACTGCTGAATTAATTACAGGTCTGCTTAGTGAGAGCCTCTGGGCTTATATATTGTTGTGCTAAGTTAAAAAAGGCACCCATTCACCGAGTGTGGTAACTGCTTCAGTGTGAGTATTTTGGCTGGGTCTACAAAATCCCAATAGCTTCTCTCTCTTTCCCACTCTCCCCATCTCTTGAGGGACAGATGCATTGATTTGCTCATTAGGGGAAGTACCAGGCAGGATTTTTCTTCACCCTTTCTTCTCCTCATTGAGTGCCACTCAGTGGAGGGGTGTGGCTGGCCTCTCTCGCCAATGCACATCATGAAAACAGTGATGGAGGGGGTGAAAGAAGGGGGGAGGTATTTGGGCGGTGGCAAGTAAAAAGAAGACTTGCATATTCATCAGCCAATGAAAAATCATAGGTTCCAAGACTGCTGCACAGCTTTGCAATGTTGGGTAGAAGTGGATGTATAAAGGGGGGGTATGACATTTGTCCCCAACAATGTGGGCCTGACAAACTTAGGTTTAGCTCTGCAGAATTGCTAATAGAGCTCATGCACAAAGCAAGTAAAGAACTGAGGGAAAGATAAAGAAAGAGCTGATAAATATGCTGGAAATATGTGGAGCTACAAGCAAAGGCTTCCTCACAATACCAGACTTAGCCTCTGTGGATTAACTCGGTACAACTGTTCACCAGGACCTGCTCAGCGTTGCCCAATGATACCAAGCTCCACTGAATGCACTCTCATGTTACTGCCTCATAAATGCCTCTTGTCAGTCACCTCTGTCTGCAGCACCCAGCAATGTGTCAATCAAAGATGAGTAGCCAACTATTTGAATTGGCTTCTTGGTCTTAATGCATCTGAATAAAATTCCTTTTCTTTAGTTGGTTGTGAATCAAGCATGACATTTATGGAAATATTGAACTATATTGTTTAGAAATACTGTAAAGTCACAAAATTGTCTCTTTTTCAATCATAAAATAAAAATATAATCTGAAGTATGACCACACTTGAACTGAGGGAAAAGTAATAAGGAGAAGTAAAAAGAAACTTCTTTTTCTCCTAAGGAAACAACCTTACACTTTTGCTTATAACAAACCCTCAATAAACCAGAATAATAAATCCTTAACTGGTTCAAGAGCTTTACACCAAGTCTTTCTCCCATTTAATTCTTTCACATTAGTCCTAGAATCATAAACTCTCCAAAGTATGTCTATCATAAGGAACCAAACACTCAACGGAAAGAAAGGAAGATGAAAAGAGGCTTAAACACAGAGTGTCCCAACCCTGGCATTCAAATTGTAACACACACTGTACAGCACAAAGATTTTGAGTACAAAAAGTTCAAATTCCCATCAACATCCCTAATTCTCTCTTTGCAAAGTAGCCCAAATGTTGAAAGGAAAAACATGAGAGCTCAAAAGTAAACCTATTAGTTCAGCAAATGCAGCCTTTACTTATACCCCAGGGCTGCTGGTGTGTCACATGCCGGGTCTTACACAACGGGGACATTAGAAATACTGAAGCCGCCAAAGAGTGAAGAAATGTCCCATTATCTACTTCAGTTCCCTGAAGGGGTGTAGCACAGGGGGAGGGGACTTGTGTTTTCAGAGAGCAACAAAAGGTGTGCTGGAGAAAAGTTCAATCCAGACTGAATTATAGATGTTATTTTCCAGTTGTTTGAAAAGACCTTTGAAAAGGGGACAGACAAGTTCAAAAGAGCAATTGCAATAAAAAAAAAAAATTAACAGGTTTTGATGAGATAATGTGCAGCAATAGCACACAGGCTTAAAAAGAGGGTTCCTGAATGTGTAACTTAGAACATACATGATTATACCACTTCTTTTCCTCCTACACATTTAAACATGAGAGTAACAGAAAAGTTGCCACATGGCTTAAAACAGAGACGATAGTAATTTAATATTGAGGCAAAGATGAAATGTCAACTGTAATTGTTTTGCCATCAGATAATTGAATTAGCTGAAAATTTCATTTTACTGTGGATTTGTGTACGTAACTGCTATTTAACCTTATCTAGAAAAGGGCAGCATGATTGAACAGATTTAATGAATTTATGAATAAAGCTTTAGCCTGGACAGAAATCTGCTTCAGGACTCAACGAGCCAGAGGTAGACACGTTGGAATGTTGAAGGAAGCTGAGTGATTTTGCATGGCACATAAACTAGATTGAGGATGAAAAAGAACATCAGAGGTTAAGTGCCAGAAAAAAAAAGGTTGAACAAAAGACAGCTCAATACTCATATTTCAGTAACAGACCATGTGCTGATGATACTTGATTCATGAGCAAATACAGTGGCAAAAAGGAAATAATGATTTTTATTTTCTTGTTTTTTGTTTTTGTTTGGTGTGATGAAGACAAAAGAGTTCTTTGTGACTTTATGGCACCAAAATCTACAGGTAAAGACTAGACAGAATCCAGACAGAATCCATTCACACTTCTGGGGAAGTTTATTCCAGCAACTCCCACACATTTAGGGCATCTGTTTGATAAGTGGTGTCAAGACCCAGGATCAAGGTTCTCCGACTCTGGATTAAGGGCATGTTCGCACGAAAAATTTACTGTGGGAACTGATAACAAACATTTACCTAAAACAGTACATTAGACTTAAGGGCAACAAAGAATCTTGAACAACTATGAGGAATTCAGAAATCTAACACAAGTCAGACAGAAAAGAATAAGTTAGATGGAAAAACAAGGTAACACACAATGAATAACTAAAAAGTAGGCTGTTACATGATTCATATCCTTCATCATTAACACAAGAATATTTGAATGTGTTGCAATTATACAGTTTGTGACAGGTGTATTCTCATGACAGTAAATGAACAAAGTTATTTCAGCATAAGTCTACCAATTTTGTTAAAAGAAATCAAATCTCACACATCTGACAAGTAGTCAGTGCTTTCACTGCTGTTTTTTCAGAACCAATATCTCATAAAAGGTGATCACCAGGGAAAGCCAAAGGTAAAGACTGATGCTAACTCTTGATGCAGACCAGGTTTTCTCTCCAAGTTATCACAGTATCCAGGGTTAAACTTGTGGTTAGTATTAAGCCCCCAAATCCTTGTTTTAATAGCCTCTGATATGTCGTGTGAGTAGCTATGTGATCAAACACTAAGCAGAGTCTGAGTTTGAACTTCAACTTTCATCAGACTAAGGCACTGTCTATTGATCAAAACATTGGAGCACTCTCAGCGATAAAGCTACTTCTGATATGAAGCACTTAACGCATCTGGTCATTCTTGGTTATGGCTCTGAAGCTGCTATCTGCAGTGGCCCTGGCATCTTTCAAGTTCCATCAAACCCCCTAGCACAACAACTGACCGAGAAACTTGCAAATATCTAATCCTCATCCTCTAACTGAAAGGAAAAAGGTTGACTGCTTAACAAGTTATTTTATAGGGTCGAGTTAAAGTTAAATATAACTTTGTCTCTTGACAAACATCTTGAAGAGCTGAACTGACCAAATCAGTAAAATTATGAGATACGCAAACTCTGTGAAATAGATACCAAAACTCCTATTAAGCTAAAGGAGACTGATCAATGAAAGAATATGAATAAGGGGTGTTTTCAAATTCCGATACAGGGAAAAAGTAACATTACTATAATGTCATCACCCATTTGTAAACAATCACATACTTTTAGTATTAGGCTGAAATTGAAGGTAAAAAATCTAAAAGGGTCACATCTGACTGTCAGCTTTGAGAGTTACTGTGCCATACTTACCTCGATGATGTAGAGAACAATGTTCTTGTAGAAACAGTATAGAATGCACTTGGCTACGCGGTTGTAATTCCAGGCTCCATGGACAAGCAGCAGATTCTTCAAGTATTTGAACTGTGTGGGAGGAAGTAAAAGGGGGCAACAGTATGATGAATGAAGACCAGAAGTCTGAGCACAGTAGATTGTCCAACAGTTTCTCATAATCTAAGCTCATTGCTGGAACACTAGAGCATTTAGAGGAACTTCAAGATCAAAGAAAGTATTCTGTAATTTTTCTGCAGAGAATTAAAGAACGGATGAGACATTTTGACCAAATCTCTCACTAACACATTCCAGAAATGTCCAGTCACAGACTACGGGGGCCAAGAAAGTGGCTGCAATTAGAGGGGTTCATACTGGGGATAGTCTTCAAGGACTGACTGTAAAAGTTAAATGGCTTCATAATTATGTTCTCAATCAGGGCTTGTCCTGTTCCATCAAATTTAGTGCAATTCCCAGATGATCAGTGTGATAACACTGGGGTTAAGGTAAAAGAGACATAATTCAACGACAACTATTTTCTTAGTGATGCGCCCCTATTGACAGCTAATTCAGCATTCATCTTGCATCTTCCCTGCACCGTGAGCCTCTCCAAACAACAAACAATAAAAACTCTTGTCTTATCCCTTGCTCTTCTTTGTCTCTCCTTAATTTCCTCTCTTCCTCCGATAATATCTTCTAGTGATTCTTTACTGAATCTGCTGATGTGGGTTCAAACAGCTGGTTTGTTTATGGTGCGGTTTCTCAGCCTCAGGACACTGCTGGGTTGCGACGGCTCTAGAAATGCACATAACAGATGTCAATGTGCCATTGAGCGAGTCCAGAAAGCAAACTTGATTTTTTTTTAACATCTGTTTATCGAGATTTTTGTAGCAAATAGCAGCATTTTTCATATAGTAATATTTATAACAAAACATACATTTACATGACTTGCAGTTATAAATGCAATATATTGTAGAAAACAAAGCAAACTGGAAGGAAAAGTTTTTAGGTCAAAAAGTTGATTTTTTTATTTACTTATTTTCATTGATTTTTTTTTTTAACAATTTTTAATTTTTCTCTTCTTGTTTAGTACTTGATTTTAATTCACACTTGTTTTTACTTTGATGCCATCAGCCTCTCACATCCTCATGTAATGTAATGACCATTCACTGTTTCTATTGGCTGGCATGCCATGTCATGGGAGGGGGGGTTAGTATACTTTTGAAAAACAGAATTGAATGTATGTTATTGTCTTCTGATACTGTGAATAAATATATGTTTGAAAAACAATAAAAGTTATATAATGCTTCTTTAAGCAGGTGGCTGATCGCAGCTTTTTGCCAACTGACAAAAGGTAAGTTCTTACAAATTTGCAAACCGTAGGATTGCAGTTATATTAGAATAATGTCTATATTGTAAACAGAGCTTTTATCAGATTCATACTACTATGTTTCTGTCTGCCACTGTAGTAGCTTCAGGTTTTAACACAGTGATTTGGATGCGACATCATCAATACTGTTAAGCAGGGTAACATATCTATTTTAAGCAGAAAGAACATCTGTACTAAATTTTTTTTTAGAATAAGATCTGACTCAAGACTTCAATTCTAAACAGGGTTTGAATGGCTTTTTTTTCTTGCATTTGGTTGCTCTGAATTTGGATGCAAACTGGGCATTCCAAATAATGGATTTGGGAGTAAAACAGTCTATGGATCTTGAGAAGCGTGTCAGAGCAGAAGAATTTAACTTATTTTTTTGAGTAACACAAGTCTGTTTATTCAAGGGTCTACTCCTCTTTCAGCATCACCATGGACTCTTTGTTGAAAAGAAAGCATGTTGATGGGCCCCAGTTTGTGCAACCCCTTGGACACCCTGATCAATCATCAGCTAGCACGGGGCTAAACTGACGACAGACAGTTGTGATACCTCCACCAAAAGCCTCTCTCAACTCTACACTCATCTTCACAGGTCCAGTTTTCAATTATGAAATCATAGAAACTGGCTACCTTATAATTTACAACAGCAAGCATCTCATTCCACACTCCTGAAAATGATCATAATTCATGTATAGGGGTAGAAAAAGCAAGTAATATAATTTCCCCAGATTGATTTCAGTTTGCAGTCAGCAAATTACAGTTAATGTACCGCAACGGCAAGACACAGTAAGTAACCCTGGAAGTCTAGAGTTGTAATTTCATTTGATGCAGGGACACAACCTAAATAGATTATAAGAGGGCACCTGGTTTAAAGGACATACACATTCTACATGTCATGTGGACTGATGAGGGCTCTTCAGGCGCACCCAAGTCTTTTGAATAGTAATTGCATACTGAAGCACAGAAAGCGTACTGTTGTTTTCCCATACTCTGAGGCCTCTTGGCTGTGAGAGAAACACGATGCTCTGAGCGTTGGGCTGTATGACAGAGACATGACACGGGAAATCCGTGGCTTTTGTTGCCACCAGATATCAAATATCGATGCAGAGTTTCAGACAAGCTACTTACCAGGATATGAGCATGTATCTAAGTAGCATTTTTGTAAAGTTATGTTGAGAGTTAGGTGTCACCAGATGCCCGTTTTACAGGTGTTACACTTCTTTATTGGATAAGCTAAAGCTCTTTCAGACATATACCCTATTGTTAGTCAGAACAATGTTTCAAGCTATCACTTACACATAATACACTTCAGAAGACAGTGAATGGAATGAAAATTAGTGTAATGCCCTGCCAGGCTGTGCTGTGATAAATCATATTGTGACATTGTAAAGACATTGTGTAGTCTCATTTCATTTTCTGTACTACATTTAAACAGTTGATTTTTCAGTATTAAGGTCTGAAATCCTGATCTTGAACATTTTTAACATATTCCTCAATCGACACCGCTATAATCATCAATCTGTGTTTCACCTCAATATTCTTACACCGAACACACCGACATATAGTCCTGTTGAAAAAATCTACAACTATTTCAATTTTAAAAGAGGTTTTTCTAAGTTGTTCATGGTAGCCCAATCCAGGGATGCGGGAAGCTGCAGCCTATGCCAGCAATTAACAGGCGAGAGGAAGGTACACCTCCACAGGTCGGCCGTCCATCACAGGACCAACACAGACAAACAAACCACCACTTACACATACTCTAAACAGAGTTGAAAAGGGACTAAATCAGGCATGGCTTTCTATACTTTCTGAAACTACACATAAGTCAGGCATCCAGAATTATACTGTTTATTATGAAACTGCTTATCTAATGAATCATAACTTCATAAAGACTAACGGCATAACCACTAACTCTTTAACAATAAGACTGCCATCGTGCTCACCTGGGCGATAGAGTAGTCAGAGGAGTTTGCTGCCTGCAGTCCCTCATTGCCTGAAATTCCCACACCGACATGAGCTGTCTGGATCATTCCGACGTCGTTAGCTCCGTCCCCGATGGCTAGAGTGATCACTTTCACCTGTTTCTTTACCATCTCGACCACCTCTGACTTCTGGAGAGGAGACACTCTAAAGAAAAAAAAAATATTTTAGAATTTATTGCATAACCAAACACGGCATGGATCATCCTGTGTCCTACGTTCTGGGTCCTAAATTAAAAAGGTTATTGTGGAACATATCCAGCAATTTCAAGGGCGAGCTCATATTTCCCCACAATTAAACAATACTTTGATATGCATTAAATGATAGAAACTTTTAAGTTTTGGGGTCAGCACTTTTGCAAAACTAAAAATTCTTTCTGAACTGTAATTGGTGCCACTTAGACACACAAGAACATTTTGTGAAAATATTTCCTTTGGATTCACAAAAGAGCAGATTCTCTGGATGGCAGGAAGATGATTGCAGAGATTCCATTTAACAAGCAGTCTCTGCTATTCTATGTAGGCTACAGATTCCGACTGGATGGGACGTCAAATCATTTGTGATTTTCAACAGTGCTATATCAGTGAGGAAATGTATCTCTGTGTCTGGCTGAGCAAGGCTAATGTGTGTGAAGAAAATAAGGATGTGGGGGAGCAAACGGTGTTACACCTTTCCTGTCCAGCTCCTCGGTGTGAGGTGAGCCAGCTGCTGACACCACGTGTATGGGAGGGAGCACATATCTGTCTACAACTTTCATAAAAAGTAATGACTTTGTCCTCTGGAAGTTTTCATGGGTTTTGCCTTAAGTCTGAGTACACAGGGTCAAACCAGAGTTTAATGCTGCAATTTTGACACTGATGAGTAAGAAAAAATAACTTAGTGAAATCTTTATAGTGATACATTGGTTGATAAAACAGGTTGTACTGTATACATGACTACTTTAAATGATCAAAACCTGGACTATGCTAGATAGTTTGTTTTCACTAATATAAATCGTTAGTGGAACTATTTAGATCTATTTCATCTAAACCTGGGTGTGAGCAGTTTCTAAGATCTGAGATTTACTTCTACAAAAAATACTGATGTGTAAATTCTCCAAAGCCCATTAAAAACCCTCTTATTTACTTAAAAAAGGCATTAGTTATGGCTGTGACACATGTTACAGGTCCTTATTTTCAAGAATTCAAACTTAAAATTTATAGCAAACTCATGGGAGCTTCATCTTTATGGACCAAATTCAGTGCAGGTCTCTAGAGAGAATGCTGTAAAGTACAAGTCTGTCTGTAGGTGTTAAAATATTAATGTTTATGTTCTGTGAGGTTTAAAACACTTCATTCATCCCTTGGTATTTATCATAGTACCCACAGTGTGTTCAAGGTATAGAGAAGTAGGGTTAGGTTGAAAAGAATAAATAAAAAATTGAAGTTATGTAGGGAGTAGCGTAAGAGTGTTGTGTGTGATGGTTTGCAGTCTTTCTAAAAACACGGTCCTGACTTCTGGCCTCAGACCTCGTCACGGTTGCTTAAAAACTTAAGTACTTCCTAGTATTTATGTGGCCTGTGCAGGTCCCCAGAGTGCCTTTTTCAATGTATTCATTCATTATTGTGCAATTTTTAATCGACGGCCATAAAAATACTGTCTTTACACTGGTAACAAAGAAATGACACGTCATAGGACAATGAAAATGTATAGTTTAATCTGAATTAGTGCTGTCAATTGATTCAAATCTTTAACTATGATTAATCGCAGAATTTCAAAAAATCTTTTGTTTTATTTAATTATATTTCTATGAGGATACTTGCCTTGATAATATCCATGCGAGCTGTTAGGAAGCCAACATAGATTTTAAACAGATAATCGATCCTGCTTTGTTTATTTCTTAATGTTGTCTTCGTCTTTGTGTGGGGTAAACAGTGTGTTGATTGATTGATAGGTTTCATTTTCTATTCCTCGACCCTTGTTCGTTTGAGTCGCCTTCTCCTGCATTATTTGGAGAACGTAGTTGATAAAATCCCTCAGTTTTGTCCCAAAAAAAAAAAACCATCATGCAAAAATTTTAAATTAAACTATCCATGTAAAATATACATTTTGTGTCCGTTTCTTTCAACAGCTGTTCGCGTGCTGGGATTTTGGAAGATACAAGCCTTTAGCACAGTATCTGTTGTATCACTCGAATGTTGTTTTTGTTCTCTTTCAGGTTTGTCAGGTTAGTTTTATTGCTTTGGAAATAAATCTTACCTGCAGCATATGACAGCTTTACAGGACAGGGACAGGTCCAGGAAGTACTGGCGTACTCCGAATGTGAGAGCATATTTGAGAGTCTTTCCATCAATAATGAGAGCAAAGTCGTTTTCCTTGTACAGGGCATCTCCCAGCATTCCACAGTGGTGGCTGAGCGTTTCCCTTGTTGCCTGTTTGACAAAAAACATGTCAGAATCATTAACTGCAATCAGTTACTTGCATTTCATGCCTAGTGTTTAGAGTCATGAGAGGAAATGTCAACGGTTGCTAGATAAATAAATGTATTTTGTCAAAAATGAACTGGCCCTCATGTTTTATCACAGGTCTTTACTACCTCAGTATTTACAGCTTATGATATTTCATCTACAACTTATAACATGAGGGTATAAAACAAAAAGCATCTCCTCCATACTGGAAAGATGGGGGGTTTTCAGATGATATATCTAAATGGTGGTTTTGAATGATTTTATGCAGACTCTTCCTCGCATTACTTTGATGTTGTAAGTTTTGCATACTGCTTTTTGAGCATTTTCTTTTGACACTGTGAAAAAAGTACCACATAAGTTAAACACGCCGCAATGTTCTTTATCACTATCGCATGTCCAAACACTAATTGAATGGTCAACCCCCATTCTCCTTCTGTAGCAAATGTCTACATATAAATATCTATTGTCAATATCGGCCCAGTTTTATTTATCAGACTAATACCGATATTTTAAAAAGTGACCAACATCTGCTGATACCACATTGAAGCCGATGTATCCTGCATGCCCTTTTGATCCCTTGTTTTCTGTAGTGTAACACCAAAAGACTTCAGACTTAACTTCACACTTGAATGTTGCTTAATCAAAATTCTCACATTTGAGAATAGACCAAATCTGAGTGGATCTTTACATACTCCAGAACTTACTGTCTCAGCGCCACTAGAAGCTAAGTCCTGCACATGATCTTGAAAAGCTTTACGCTATCTAGAAAATGAGCAGAAAGATCTGCCCCTCGCAGTAATAATCAAACCAATGATAAAAAACTATTCAACCGATAAAATTTAACTGAAAACTGTTGCTGGCCAGGATACCTCTGACTTCCAACAGATGCTTTATATTTTACTCTTCAATTATTATCAACACAGGGAAAACCGGAATAAAACAAATTAACCTATTCAAATTAACCGTATCAGTGCCTTTAACATTTTTTAAACAAAATAACTGATATCGCTGCTTTAGTTCTTCTACGTAGACTGTTCCATAAACCAACACTGTAAACTGAAACATATCGCTCGAATAAAAATCTTTTTTCAAAGATTTTTTGTAAATTGCTTGGTAAAGATTTCCTATGACTTTTTATATTAGTCTCAAAATACTATAATCAACTAGATCATCAAACTTTAGTAAATAACGAACTGGAGTGGGTTTCTACTTTCAGCAATGCTCCAGGTTGGTTTCTTATGTAAAAAACAGTGCTTTTCCAGAAACATTTTGGCTTTAAAATAGATTTTGAGCCAAGTTTAATTTGACTTTCTAGTCTGGGGCCTTCCAAATGTGAACGACCTTGTGGTGAACCGCCTATTTTTACATTTGTGACGTCATGTCTTTACTGTAGATTTGCATAATGATGTGCCTAAATCCCAGAATATCCCACAACTGAAAAGAAGCTGTGAGTTTTCTTTATCTCTGAAAGGATTCCTGAAAAATATATCCCTGATTAAATATTGAAACAGCTTTTAAGAAAATTGGTCAATTATATTTCCTTGAATAAAAAGAGAGGCCTCTGGGAAAGAGAAGTGTCATTGTTTTATTTCTCCAATTGGGATGTTAATATCATTATATTAAGAGCTCAGTCAGTACTTAATGCTACTTTCTACTCTATTTCTACAACATGTACATGTTTTGGTAAACATCAAAGGTTAAAAAAGAAAAACAAGTGTTGATATTGAAATACACAGTATATTTCTCATTTGTACCAGTGTTAAATAAAGCCATCTATCAGCTCCAAACACCAATCCCCAGCTGCTGCTCTTGATATTTCAGATGTTTATTATGACTTACGCACAGAAGATAAATACAAAGTGATAACATCGATGGGTTCTGTGGATGGGTCCTATTAGCTTTAATGTACACAACTATGATGTGAGCGATGACGAAAAGCTTTACATAGACGGGAAGACGGATGAAGATTAACTGTCCTGGTATACAGGCATGTGGTCTGCATGAACAGGGTGGTGACATCATCACTGCATTCATCTTTCAGTCATTCTCACCACAGATGGTGAGGCCATTAGTACATAAAACTAGTTTCTGAATGTAACCATTTTCTGACTGGTAGATGCAACAACTATTTTGTTCACACACATTAAACTTAATGAAAAAAGTATACAATGTTGGAACTCCTCTTAAAATAATTTAAACAGTATCCAAGTGTGTGTTTAAATGCCTCAATGAATTTGGAAAGAGGAAATACACAAAACCAGGCACTTAAAATGCCAAGATACAACTGAATCTACTGAAACTAAGGATAGCAGGAAGCTGCATGAGCTGCTGAAATCATTACAAAATGGTTGCCATTAGCAGAAATGAAGTGGTGAGGAGTCTGGCCTGGTGTGGAGGTCAGATATGTCAGAGCATTCAGATTGTACCAGGGGAACCATGAATGTTCTCTTGGCATAACAAAACTCTGAAACCCCAGCTTAAAGGAAATATTTGGACAGAGGGGCTTTAAGCAAGAGGAGGAGAGTGAGAGACATGCACAGAGAGAGATGATGGATTAACACAAGAGAGAAACTGAGCAAGAGGATACAAGCAGAGAGCAGCTGTGAGGACTTAACCATCCCTGATGGGGTCTGTAAAACAGCATGAGCTGGTGGAGCAGTGGGCAGGACAGTGTGCATTTGTGTATGTGTGTTAAGGACAATGTGACCACAAGTTATATCTTCATTCAAGTAAAGCTGCTCCATCTGTGTTAGCAGAATGATTTTAGATTATGTCTCAGCACGCGTTTTTGTGTGTGTGTGTAAGCTCTTGTAGAAGCTAATATACCATATGTATGAGAAGGAATTCACTTTGTTTGAAAGACAAACAATTCATCACAGTGTGATGAGCAAAGTTTACCATTTCCCTGAGTAGGACAGTCATTTCCCCCCCTAATTTCCACAGAGGAATTTTAGCACTACTGCTACATGTCTCCTCCTAAAGCCTCTTTGTTATGGCTATAATGACCAGTTCAGCTTATGTGACAAGCCAGTGTTTGGTTTTGGAAAGGGTACGTGTTGTCTATTCAGAAGTCCAAAACAGCTTCACATAAAGACTGGACTCTGTTGTGCACATAGACCTTGAGTGATACAGTCTACAGGACTTGACAGTCATGATGTGGAATCTGGACATATGTATGGATAGAATGTCATCTGTCTTGGGGGTGGAAGCCATCAAATAAGGGACGTTCCAGCATAGTTAAAAGTGTACAGACATCATTTTGATCAACTTGGCCGTAGGAGTAGTAGTACTTTTAAAGCAAATGTTTTCCCTAAGCAATCCTTTCCCATGGACAATCAAGAATAATGATGCTCATCTAACTGCAATTTTACTTTGCAAAGATCAGTTTACAAATACTGGATAAGTATTACTTGTTCCTGAAATGATCACATATAAATCTTTCCGAAACAACATAATCTTATCTTGGAATTTAAGTTATGTTAGATCAAATAACATTTGGTAAAATGGTGTTAAAAAATCTGCCCTCACATTTGTAAACATTACAACAACAAAAAAAGAAGACATGCTCTGGTGAAAGTCTTTCCCAGCAAAAGGGAACTACCAGCCTTGCTGCCTGGCTCTCTGTTCACTGCCTCTTCAGTCTAGGTGAAATGCTTCCTCCTTTTGCGTTTTAACAAACTGTCTTATGTAAGCATCTGCTCAACCACAGCAGAATGGAGCTGACATTTCAAAGCACCAGTCTGTGTGCTTTATGAATGCACTGACCCCAAATTTCTACCCCAGCTCCATTTATCACGCTTAATGACTGGCTGACAGAGTGAAGGCCGTCCGTCATCACCCAGAAACAACCCCACCTACTTCATCCTCCACTTCTCGCCATTTTCACCAACCGATCCCACCTTTGGCACCAATGCTTAGTTTTCCCCTGTTGAAATCGCAGCGACTTGCCCTTTTGAGTCTCCGGAACAACAGACAAGGCTCTCCTGGCGGGGGGTTAACAGACCTCACTGCTGGTGTCTTAAGGATGTTAAATGTAGAGTTCAGGATGTGTGGTGGCTTTGTGCAAACGGCACCCTGTGGCCTCTTTCTATAAGTTTCAGGACAGTTTCTGAAGAAGGCAGAATGAAGAGGCTCATCTATAAAGATATCGTCACATCCAGTTTTTTATTTTACGGTAGCAGTTGCCAGTGTTCTTTAATAACTGTATCGACTTGTTATCCAATAAATAGGTATGTAGTTTTGTTTAAGCTTAAGTAAAATTAATTTTTAGATTCCATAAATTACAAGGAAGGAGCAGTATTCATAAACTTTACATAAAATAAAGTTGAGTTTTTTGTGTTTTGGATGCAGTATTAGTTCTCTAAATTATGGATAAGAAAATCTCTATATACTTACGTCCAGACTGTCTTCATTTATAACGAGCATGCCCATGTTCTTTGTCAGGAGTTTGCAGGAATGTCCTACAACACAAGAAAAAACATAAAGAGGAAAATTCACATCTATATCAACAAACAAACCTGAAAAGCCTGGATTTACTGTACTGTAGTTATCCATAAATATTCTCCGTCTGCAGTGCCGTTCATTTTTTAAATACAAATGATTGATAATATAGCTTCAATAAGTAAATTAAGCAGCTGAATGCATATCAACAAACTCAACCTGAAAACAAAGAAAGTGAAATCTAAAACACAAGTTTAGAGTCAGTGTCTCAAGACATGACTAATGAGTTTGGTTTACAGAAGTTTGTCGGTTTCCTGTTTAAACAGGCAGTTACAACTCTGGGTTACCCAACATGGCTCTCTAGGGAGCGTTCTGTTCAGCTCAGCTCTTGGCTGGGACAGAGACTCAGGGTCACCAGCAAGGTGGTAGAGGGAGCCTCTCGTTGGGGAAAACAGAAATGTTTCACCAACCAAGACTGAAGCCTTCAGTTCAGCGCTGCATGAAAAGGGTTACCATCTGTGGCATGACCACATAAATATTTGTGGGCTTCAACACTTTGCTTCTGTCTGGAAAGAGACTTCAGTTTCTTTAAGGGGGTTACCACAAAAACCTCTTTTGTGAATACATGGGTGGCAATTTTTGAAGTAAAAACGAGATAAAATTTTGAACAGAAATGCACAGCACAACACTAGAGTGCACACATGGTACACACAGAGGAAATGAGCAAGTTTCACCTCCGTAGTCAAAACCAAACAGGCCAGGGGTCTGGGGTCTGGGGTCTGGCAGATTGTTTTCTTAAGTGCAAAGGTGCAAACGTCCAAAAATTTGCTGCCGTGTGGAAAATGTCTCTCCATCTCAACACTATCTCTACTCCCTTCCCCCTTGTCAATTCCTGCCACTGCCCTTCCACTCATTGTGTTTACCTTTTAACTAATTTCAGTACTTTTTCTCTCCATTTTTTAATTATTGTAACAAAGTTAAATTCCTGGCCTTTCTCCGTCCCAGGCGGAACTAAACATTGCTCCCACAGGCCTTAAGGAATGCGCAGCGACACTCACGTCACCATAATCTCAGATTTCATGAAGGAAGCAACGATTAAAGATGCACATTTTTGCCAGAAAGGACATAGAGGATGGATAAGATGCTGATTAGTATTTTAGGAGGCAGAAGAGAAGACCAGCATGTCCCAGTGGGAGCTCACACATGTGCGGAGAGATAAGAGATCATGTTTACTCTTCAGTGTCTCTCTTCTTAAGCGGATGCACCCTCTGGCCAAACTTGACAGAGCCTTAGTAAAGTGAGTAGTCTTGCAGACTCCTACCCCTCATTGCATTTTGGCTCATGCCTCAGCTCCCCTCACTCAACAACTCGCAGCATTGCAGGCACGTCCCTGAGCGAGTTTGCTACTTCATATGATGTTTTGATAGTTCAGGCTTATTAGTAAATTTGCAAATATGTAATCTTAGCAGCAATAAGGCCCAGTTCTCTTTGCCAAAAGAGGCATTTGGGTGATTTAGGCCGCATGAAAATGTTAAATTACTTTTGGGCTAATTTTTTCAGTCTAATTTGGCATGGTGCGGAGTGCACCATTAAATCTGGCAATGGGGATCATCTTTCTGAGGAAAATAGTAAAAAATAAAGTCAATATTGAGTGGAGTTTTTACAGAGCAACTCAGTCAGAAGGCGGACCTGTAAAAATACTTGCAGTGAGCTCGAGCCTCTGCCGAGCCCCTTCACATCTGGGCACAGTGGGCACAAAGGGCTGATTCAGTCAGGCCTCAGTGGTAGGTACAGCCACAAATGGAGCTACTTTTGATATCTATTTTTCTGAACTTTGTGTTACCAAGTTGACTGTGTTCAAGGTGAATTCATTTTTGCTATTTGGCCACATCTACTAAAAAAACCTGGTATTTAAGGGCAAATAAGGATAGAGGACATGAACTAAACTCGTCAACCAGAACTACGTATTTATATTTACTCTTCTGATAACATTTCCAAGACTAAAATCTCTGAGGAAGCTCGATGTGTGAAAAGTGTCTGCTTGTGTACTTATTCATGTAATTTATTTCATGCCAGTGCAAGGTGCTCATACATCATTCTGCAACAGATGCTTTCATCAGATATGTGTGACAGAGCAACATTCAACATGTCGGTACTTTATCATGCAGGATGAGGAATGACCACAGGACTGACTGGAATACCTGTAACAGGAAAGTGCACAGACAGGGCCAAAATATGCTCTAATGCATGAACATGAATAGAAAAAAGCAGCAATTGTGCAAACAGCTATTGATGTTTCCACATAATTTGGCAATTCCAGGATCAGTCTTCTAATAGGACAGCTGCTCACAGAGCTGAGCTTGTATCAAGCCTTAAAGTGTTTTCTCTATAAAAGGTATTTTTTGTCAGGCTGTTAGGTGAAATGAAACATGATGAAAATCACATTTTCAGTAAATGCACCATTAATGATTTTAGCTACTGTAAGGTATTTAACATGACACACATCAGAACAGTATATATGGAAAATTTAAAGACCAAAGTTCAAAGACCACAAAGTTACAGCTCACCAATATTGATTGCCGTTTCCTGTTTATCTCCGGTCAGGATCCAGATCTTAATGTCAGCCTTCATTAGAGTCTCGATGGTTTCAGGTACCTTATCCTGGAGCTTGTCCTCTATTGCTGTGGCTCCCAGAAGCTGCAGGTTCTAACAAAGAGAAAGTTGGGTGGGGGGTGGGGGGGACGTTAGTAATTATGGATAGTAACATAGAAAGGTCTTTAAAACATTATGAGTTAAACTAAAATCTGAGTCAGGGTTCTGTCACTCAACAATCAGACTTCTCTTTTTTTCTTTTGTATATTTTGTTGTTTTCCCACCCCCGACATCAACTGATTTTTTTTCACTTCTCAGAAAAATCCCTGAGCTTAAGCAGTTTTGGATCAGTTACTGTGCTCTCATGTGTGCACATTTCTGGACATGATCTCTTCCACACTATAGCACATGCACAAATACAGTTGGTTGGTTTCTTTTCCCAGGAAACTCTGTGGTCCTTTGGGATTGGTTGTGGGTTACTGCAGGCTCATCACAGGACCAAACATTTGAAAAGACCCAGGAGTATAGGGGAGACAGGCCGAGGAAGCGCTTTAAGCCGTGACCTGAGCCCTACTGCCTGCTGGTCTGCAGCGCTGTGCTGTCTAATCCCTGGGAACCAAACAGCACGACACACGATATCTTTTGAGTCCTCAAATTGCTATTTATTGTTCTGATACTTGTTCTAAAGGGATTCAATGTAGATTATGATGCAAAAAGCACTTGGATTGTGATTTCAACTCACCAAACCCAGAACCAGTAAAGTACACAGAATATCAAAGGGTTGCATATGCGTTGAGCATGAAGACAGTGGCCCTTACTACTCCAAATCTAATATCTTGTCTCTTCAGTGTTGCTCAGTGTGGGATAAAGACTGATCAGTTGCATCCAGCACCAGCCTCCTGATAGTCCTTCCTGGAAATGATCTATTTAATCTTATAAACTTAAACTAATCTACACAGTTGATGAGAAACGTTTTCCTCAACGCCAGGAACAGTTTACTTTACAATATCCGAGAGCAAAAAGTAAAGTAAGAATCTACCAGCTACTGTACTCGAGAATTACTGCATTCTTCATGAAGACTACATATAATGTAGTGCAAATGTAGTTTTCTTCTTATAAGAAAACAAAGGAGTCTAAAGGAAACGATTCTGCATAAAGAATTTTTTGTAATTTAACAATTTCCATAACAATATATCAAGATAATTAAGTAAACTGAAGAGATGTGATTTAATGACTTGAGATAAATCATTTCCTCTCTTCAAAATTTCACTGCAACACCATTGTGCCCCCATGTGGACATTATTTAAATACATTTTCAGATGTGGGTGGCCCCAAACCCTGGAAGCAGTAATGTCACACTCTGCTCATTAAGTTGTGCACATTACATTTTCCTCTATGAAAACTTGCGTGATTAATTAACTATTTGTTTTGGGCAGGCAAGAGCAAGCCAGAACAACACGCCAAGAGGCTGATTTACAGCTGTGGCTTCCTGTGTTTGACCAGTGCTCCCATAGAGCCTGCCCCCTCAGAAAATCAATTCTACCTGATGGTGAAATACCCTGTCTCCCACAAAAACAAAACCAACTTTTTACTATTGAAAGTTTGCAGGAATAATTACAATTATCCACATTAGTTCTACATAATCTAAACCAAGTCCACTCTTGCAGAAGCTTTTCAAAAAGTTGGTTTGTATCAAAACCGGCAGATTAAGTAAATGCAGAAACTATCCAAGCTAAACTGCCTCCCACGTTGGCTAACTGATAGCAGGATGACTAATACAGCATATCTGGCTAAGGGAACATGAAGAATCACAGTAACAGGAACTGCTTTCACACAAACAGGATGTAAGAAATTCTCTAAGCAAACCTTCTCTATCAGCTCGTAGCTCTCCTCCAGTTTCAAGGCTCTGTTCTGCAGGGAGGTGCAGGCTCTGTGATGGATCTCCTGCCAGTGCTGATAGGACGACTCGCTGATGTCTGCCACCGCAAAGCACAGGGTGCGCAGCCCTGTCAGATTTAAAACAGAATCCCATCACTCAGGTCAAATGTCAGGACTTTTTACCATTTTACATGCAGTGTCTGTTAGGCTGTCAAGATAACATAAAAATGTCATTCAGACAGGTCTTTGCTGAAAAACGTCTTTCTTACACCTAAATCAATGGATATGTATATCATCACAAAGCTTCTCTGCACATATCTGCTGAGTATGACATCTCGAAAAAAATTGACGTGTACCTATCATGTGCAAAACTTTAAAGCATGACAGCTAACTTAATGTCAGCCCTTGCAGATTGCTTGTTTGTTAAATTTGTGTGCCACATAAAGCTTTTCGCATGTCATAGATTTTTTTCACTTCTTTCCTTATCAAATAAATCATCCACCACAGAATCAGACAACCATGGCAAAACTACAAATTCCAATTCCATAGTTTCCTTGGATTTAGCACAAATATACACTCACCGGCCACTTTATTAGGTACACCATGCTAGTAACGGGTTGGACCCCCTTTTGCCTTCAGAACTGCCTCAATTCTTCGTGGCATAGATTCAACAAGGTGCTGGAAGCATTCCTCAGA
>JAVQJG010125654.1:0-19129 GCA_036024015.1 Craterocephalus amniculus | reverse complement strand
ATTTGTTGAGCCATCCTTTGAGGCGCTCCCTGCTGACAGTTGTCTAACTCTCAGACTTCTCCACCTGATAACAGGTATTGTTTGTTCTGTATTTTCAACTCAAACTAAAAAACAATGTTACAAGCAATTCTGCTTTCCCTTTGGTCTTACCTGTGCCTCCGGTTTTTTTAACCAAAGATTTAGGTTCTTTCATCATTTTGAGTTGAGCCAGCACTTGGCCATATACATATATGCACTTATATATACATATGTATATGTATGCATACATGTATGCATATGCATACATATGTATATATCTAAATATATATATATTTTTTTAGAGTAGCAGTCAGGAGGAAAGCTTCTGTTCCAAGCTTGGGAGAGTAGCAAACTGGTTTGACGGGTGTGGACAAAGAGAGAGAAGTATTTACATACTTTTGACCCAAGCCTGATAATTATAAAGCACCAAGCAAAATACCTTTTAATATAACTCACTAACCCACGGAATAGAAAGAAAACAGTAGATTAGGAGTGGGTGGAGGCTTATGGTTTTACAAAAGGACAAATGGATCAAATCATCCAAGTTTAATCATCCACATTTAAAGTTTATTCATTCCTTACTTGTATAAACACCAGATCCATAAAACACTAAATTCCAATTACCCCACAGGTCGTGTTCACTCCAAGCAATGCAACCACTTCTGGCTGAGAGCTGAGCATGACATGTTACAGTGCAACTGAATCCAGTTGTCTGTGCTTGCGACATTGTGGTGAGACTGGAAAGATCAATAGATGAAGCACGCCCTCCCTTAACTGTTAATCTTGGACAGACACTCTGCATTTACATGTGTGGCATAGTGAGCAATGTGAACAAAAAAGGAGTTTAGTTTCAAGAAAAACATTACCTCAGTCTGCAGAAGCACAAACCCTCCCAGTCTTCAGTCTACAGCTAATGTTTTTAAGAGTAGCCCAGTCCAAACAAGGAGGGGTAAAAATGTCAACAGTTGTTTATGGAAACTTTTCTACAGCAGAGGGGAAGAAAGTGTTGTTTTTTTCTCTTTTGTTAAACAAAGTGCAAGGATGTGATGTGCAAGAGATGACCAAACATAACCAGCATACCACCACTCTCTGGAGACATCAAGACCCCCCACCCACCTCCCAAACATTCACTCCACAATGAAGGCCATTCAGGCCAATCCCAAGGTCACAGCTGTGCATCTGTAACACATTTGCACTGTTATGCTTTATTTTTAAAGAAGCTAATAAACACAATGACAGGACTTCCAGAGTAACAAAGGAAAAGGGAAGTTCAGGAGGACTTAAGGCCCCAGCTGGTTCTCTCTTTTCTCTTCTGTCCCTTAGAGGTCACTCTTCCTGCCTGACCAAGCATAGTCATTGCATACAGATGCTGTTACTGCTGCTGCACAGACAAAATTACTCCCAAGGGCTCATCCGTTTCATCATTCTCTGTGCATGTTTGTATACAACGTACGTTGTAGGCCGCACTGATGGTCATAGTAGTGTGGCTTAATAGTAAGATGTTATTTTGTGGTTCTCTTAATGCCATCCAGCTGTGGACGGTGTCTTTGCTGAGACAGAGCAAGATAAATGGGGAGAAAGAGAGGAGATACTTTTATCCTCTCTCTGTGGTTTTTTAAACATGTCTATGTGACTTGTTATGTGTCATGGGATACTCTGAAAACTTGTCTAGAATGCTTCCTTTTAAGGGCTTGCAATGGGAAAAGACTCCATTACAAGTTCAGAAGTCACACTTGCCCTTGGGTTTTTAATGTCAAGCAGCACAGTCTGTTCTGAATTTGCGACAATGCTGCCAAACATCTTGAGGCAACATCTTTACCTCGACAACAAATCATGTTTCCTGTCAATTATGAGTGAATAACAGACATGAAACTAAAAGGTGAAAATACTTTATTAAACAGCTAAGCCTGACTTTTACAGTCAATATAGCTGCCCAGTAAAAGTTACTGGAAGTGAATGGTCCCAAAATTACCTAAATTCCCCGAGTGCACAGAGATTTCCCTACTTATTGTTATGGGAACAGACCTTCCAATAAAAAGATACTTAAATGCCTTTGACATACTTGCATTGATGTGCTTGTGTGTGTGTGTGTGCGTGTGTATGTGTGTGTATGTATGCATATTGCAGTGCCTCTGAGTGAGAGCTTTGGAGGACTTACGCTTTCCCTTTGCCAGAAAAACAGAGGAAAACAAACACAGCCTTTATTACAGTAATGAATATGCTTTGGGAAGCAAATGATATAATTTTCCATGAACAACTAAGGGAAACCTGTGACATTTGACATTGTTGGCTCCAAACACTAAAGTCCATTCTAGTTTGACCCCTGAACCTTTACGGCTCGAAACTCATTGCTGCATTGCTTACATATTCGACAATACTTGTGCATTTTTCTGCAAACAGGGGCATCTTGGAACAGCAGAGTCTGATAGACATTTGAGTTGACATTGTCAGTTTGAGTTAAGGTCTTGCAGATGATCAGATTTGTGCACATGGCATACATGAAGACACACAAAAGGAACAGCAGAGACCTCTTTAGAAGACTAATACGGAGCCATAAGCAGTGATGCAGAAGCCTCTCATGCTTGTACACTAAACAGATTTTACATGGACTCAGCCTTACATTACAACCCCTTTCACTCGCTAGCAGCAACACTCATTCAGAAAAGAGATGCAGTTTGGCTCAACAGCAGGAATAAGGGTCGAGGCTTGTAGGAATAACATTTTTATGTATGCTCCAAAATCATCTTCTCTGATGTGGCGACTTAAAAGAACTGCTGTTGAGTCAGCACAGGCCTGACTATGCAGCCTGACTTGGTCAGATCTCTTCACTGAAGAAGAAAGTATGAACACTCCAATCATATTCAGCAGGTCGGCCTTGCAACAACAACACTCAGGTGATGCACACCTGAAACAAAGGGCTTACTGTACCACTTACCTCACACTGTTACATCCACATGGAGGAGGAGTGCAGCACTGTTTGGTATTGTGACAGTATATATTTGCATAGTAGAGGTCAGGTACAACACAAGGCTCCCTGTGTTCTACACTGCAATAAAGGAGCTCTGGATGACAGGCAGGTAGATATTGGAAGCTGCAGGCTAATTCCCCTGCTTAGGACCTACAAAGGACTGAGGAAAGAAGTTTGTTTGCATCACTGCAGTATTAACTTCTCATCTAAAAACAGTCTTAAACTAAGAAAAAACAAAAAAGGTAGATTATAAAGCTATCATGATGTCATAACGATGACATGATCATGTCATGAGCTGTATGAAACATAAACAGGTCCATGTGTTTGTGAGCTGGCCAGCTGGATCAAAAGGAAACTTCCTGGATCTAATAAGAGTGTAGAGTTGTATGAAAATGGTGCAACGATTTAAATTCACTCTTCCTGTGTTAATGAGGACTGCACATCACCCCACAAACACATGGAAAAGGGTTGCACTCCTTGTATGGGCCCCAACATGCACAAAGACATCTGCCTTACACTCCAGCAAGTTGCTTTTACAGCAGTTAGATAAGCACATTCATGTTAACAAGAGGGCACAGGGATTAATCTTAAAGGAAGCTGTGGAAAAGAAGTAATTATCCGCCCCGTGTGGCTGTTGGATAGGAAAAACTTTAACACTTGCAAGCATGCTTCACCAAAATCCATACAGACACATCCTGACAAAAAACACACACTTACATACACATGCTTCGCCTTCCGTGCTGAGTTGTATTTTCATTTCCCTGTCATCACCAGGTTGTAACACACCGTATGTGGTTGTAAGACACACAAATACTCCCAACTCATACAATGGCTGTGTCATTCCTGTTCCTTCTGAATCTATGTGTGACTGCAGCACAATTTTGAGCAGGCCTATTTATAGCTGGCTACCAACGCTGCCACCACCACCATCGCTCCCCTTCAGCCTGAAAGTCACACCAGGAGATTTTGGGAGGGGAGTCCTTCAGCTCCTCTGACAGTGTGAAGCATTGCAGTGACAAGTTTGCTGATGAGGTTGGTCACTGTGAAGTCTCACTGCACCGGTCCCTCCCCTGGAGCACAAGGCTGATTTCAGTGCATCCTTCCGACATGCAGAATGCACTCCAGCGCATGAGTGTCCATGCATGTACGTTTGAACAGAAACACTGATGCACCGAGTCTATGCAGATTTGCACATGCATGGATGCATAGCTTCCAATATGAGTAATAACTGAGGCAGAGTTCACGTTGTTCGGATAAATTTAAATAGATTTTTTCTGTTCAACATGTCATTTCACAACTACTCATGTCACTGCTACCTCTTCAGCAACTCCAAATAAAGATAAGCCGCTCTAGCACTGTACAACTGTCCCTCTGCTGTCAATACAGACACACAGGAAGCAAAACCTGAGAAAACTTACATTAAATTCTCTCCAGAAAGTTCCAAAAAGAGATCATTTATCCGTTTCTGGCTCTTGTAGAGTGTCCCCTGTATTCTCCAACTGTCCCAGTCAAAGAACAGGAAACAAACAAAAGTATCTGATGTGCATCTCAGACACAGCAAGTCCTACTCTGCTGCTCACTGATGCTCCCTGGAATAAGGAGGGAACTTTGCTCACAGCTCTCAGGCTCACAGCCAATCATGTCAGACTGATTTCTTCCTCTTGGCCAATCGAATGCCTTTGATGCTCCACACATTCACCCCTCCTTCTCCTGCAGGAAGTTCTCATGGTTGTGCATAAACTCGTAGAGTATGACAAAGTGGAAGGAATTGCTATAATATTTATATGATGAGGGATTAAGAATAGAGCAGCTATGGAAACATTTCCATTACAAATAAGTGGCCTACAAGAATGAGCAGAATTTTTTTTCTATTTAGTCAAAGATGAATTGGTTAGGATTTGTTTGTCAAGCTGCTGTTTAAAAGATCATTTATTAGATCTGTTTTACTTGCTGTAAGACAGTAATATGCTGCTCTTCTCTTATATGTCAGCTCTGACAAATCCCTATTAAATGCCTGTATCAGTCAAATTAATACAGGATTACATTAAAGGAGGGATGATGGGGGATTATTTTTTGAGATACTGAAAAATAAAAAGATGAATAACAGCTCATTTAATCCTTTCAGTATTTCCATGTTCAACTCTTCATAATTAACTTGAGATAAAAATAAGTGCTGAATCTAAGTTGTTTGTGTTTTTCACAGTACGAGATTAGGGCACAATCCAAGTTCCTGTCCCTTAGCCATGTAACTGGGCCCTATTCCTGTCAAATGGAGTGACAACCACAGTGAAATCTACATTCCCTGAAATACACGAATAGCAAATGTTCTCAACAACACGACAAGAGCTTTAGTTTGCTTCAGAGCCATGGAACGTCCAATATACTTATAGTCTGAAACAAGCTCCAACATTCCCATTTAGCTATCAAAGCTGGTACTTAGAACGAGTCTGGTCCAACCATGCACACTCCGACATCATTGCTTTTGCTTTGAAGACACTGAAGATACTGAGTTTCTCTCCTGTAAATACTTACATTCAGCCAGGTGGGGCTTTGGGTTGCCTTTTCTATGTCACAAGTTTAGCATTTTCTAGTCGGACATCTGAAGAACTGCGCAGGGCAGCGGTCAATGCAACACATGGTTAGATTTACGTAATCGGGGTTTGACGGTTCTTGTTCTGCTGAACTCAAAAGTTGGATCACATGCATCACAGTAAGACCCATAACCAACTTGCGGGGTAATAGAGAGTGCAAAGCCGCACCTACTGTATGCATGGCAAGCATCAGAAATAATCAGATCAAAGTGTGCACCTTGTAAGAGGCCCCTCTGGGCAACTGCTGCCAATCCTGTGTGCTGTCCTTTTACTGCACGTCTGGAATCATTTGTTCAGGGCTCCCATCCACACAAACAGTTGAAAATCCCTTTGTGTATCTAGTTTCATAATCAACCCCAATCTGAACTCTTTAAAAATATGTATTCAATAAAAATAAGGATGAACAAAGCTCAGAAATAAAAACCTCACAGTAACTCTTAAACATGCAGCTCCAGCTGCAGGTTTGATATCTTTAAGAATTTCTGAGAGCATATGGAGCTGAATGAGGAGCCTCCCTCACACAATAAAGGTAATATACTTCATTCTGTGTTCAAATATTTACTGTGAGCTTGAATAATTGTGACAGTCGGCCCTTTTCATATTGCAGATAATGGAGATAATGTCTGAATGAAACTACCTTTTCAGCCTGTTCCTCCCATTTGTTGTACAACAGGGAAGAGCAGTTTGACAAAAACTAAATAAAGAAATCTTTATTTAAGTTTTTAGTATCTCATTTGAGTCAGAGACGCAGGAGAGTTAGGAAGTCCTTAGAGAGCCACATGGCAAACAGGCAAAGAGGATTGGCTTCAGTAAAGCAAGCAGTGTAGAGTGCTATTATACAAGGCTATGCTCTTCCTAAGTTCTGTCAAACTCGGAGGAGTGTAAGGGTAGAATTTCCCCCAAGACAGAACTGGAAAATGGGTAACATAAAGTGCTTTACCTGCCTAGGTTTGACAAGGAGTAGCACCTACCAAGGACAGACAGCAAACCAGACTCACTCAACTGAAGATGGTGATCAATAAGCCCACATTAGGAAAGATAATACATGATGGCTGAATACAAGTGGAAAATATCCACTGGTCCAAAGTGCATCTTATTTGTTCCATTTCCCTGCACACAGTAACAGCAAAAGCCGTTGACAGCAACTGTCACAGAGGAAGAGAGAGGTGCTCTTCATGTAAGGTGAGAGGACATCTGGTTCTGGTGAGTTTACCCATAGGTGTTAATGCATGGCAAGGAATGTGCCTGTAATAATACTAAATAATGCCCAGAGTCTGCACAACTAAATCAAAATTAATTTAATAGTTGTTTTATAATTTTTTTAAAGTCTCCCCTTATAGTTGTTTTTTCTGCTTAAACTTTGAGAAAACAAAAAATAATATCATGCACATTAACTAAGCCTGAAAGGATCCTGACAGATTATCTGAGAGGTGACTGACATTAAAAACCCAAATATCACAGAGTACAGATTAAAAAAACAAAACTCCAATCTTCCTTTGGAGCTTTATATCTGCTAGCTGCACCAGTAACAAAAAATAGACACCACTGTACAATTTTACTGAGCATGTCCAGCTCTAATCACATCAGCTACACACTGCAACATCTCCAATTTGAAGGCAATACAAATGAAAGCAGGCTCTGTTCGCGTGGTACAAGCAGCACACTGGTAGTGCATTACTTCTCTGATACTCCGACCATGTCTGTGATTTAATCCAAATAAGCTAAAACATGCTTATCCTTTTTTAAACAGGGAATATCTTAAGCAGAGAAAAGGAGACAGAGGATGATTCAGACAAAATACAACCTGATATAACCAACACTTATTTTATATAAAAAACAATTAATGTCAGTAAACCTTATGCAGTCTGCTTATTCTCTACATCTCTAGGTCTAAATCACTTTTATCACCTGAGTACATGCACACAAACTGCTCAAGCAGAGTTTTCCTTTGTTTATCCTTTCATTTCTTTGTGGTCTCATCTCTCTTCCAGTAGCTTCTGCTCTCTCTCACAAAGACAGTCATTTTAATCGCTCTTTGCTGTCCTTGACCTGAAAGCTTCCAAGGTGTTGTCACACTGTACAAAATACATGATCTGGAAACATGCAAATACAGTCTTTCCAACCATGACTCCTACCAATGATTAAAAACAAAGACATATTCAAAGCCTGCCGCTTCCTAAGAGAATCATGATCTGGTGACAGTGCACACAAGACTGCAATTACCATGTAGCCTTCTCCCTTTCTCTTATCTGCAATCAGCTACTCCTTTGTGCAGTGACTCTGCTTTTCAAGCCTAACAAGCTCTCCTGGCTGTCATTAACTCATTGCAGAGGAGAACATTTTGTGATGTAGCCTATTCGGGGAACTATCTGTATAAAATGTTTTGAGAAACTTGCTTTTAAGATGAGCATTTCTCTGTGAAATGAAAGCAGCTAGGCTATAGCTAACAGTTTAATGTCCATCTGGATGTGAAATAAAGCATGTGGGAGTCCAGCTTTACATGCTGCTTCTGCTGACCTCAAGTGGCCAAAGTCAATTATTGCAGGATTAAACCAACTATTAAGATTTAAACTTAACTCTCTGACCTAGTTATATGAATCATTTTCTCAGTTTTAGTAATCTTTATCACACGTTTTGTAAGTAGCTACAAAAATATCAACATCAAACAGATTTGTTTTATATTGCAGCTACTGCAGCTACTTAGTTAATCAAAATATTTTATTATAGGGCGACTAATAAGCACTAATGCTACAGTTCATATGATTGCCGCTATGGAGCTTCACAGTCAATGATTCATTTGAAATGTAAGACAATTAGGGAAGGGGAAAAATGCCACTGCACAGATACAATTAGAGCATGTTTAACTCATTTATGGAATCAGTCAGACAAAAAAAAATATTGCTGGCATAAAGCATGTTCTATAATCAGATTTAACTGAGAATTTATAGTTGGATACAAAATATTCTAGTGCTATCAGGAAGAAACACTTAAACAATAATTCTGCTTTCTCTGCTTATCTTTATTATGCAAATTGGAGTAAAGAGTCCTATGAAATATATGTATTGAAATGATAAATACAATTTATCTTTGACTTTGAAAAATAAAAATTATCATGTCATTTAAGGTCAATGAATTGACTGCCTTAATTTGGGTTATGCTTGTTTTGAACTTTTGTGCCTTCTCTCACATTCGGCTGGATAATGACCTAGTTACTGCAGCAGCTTCTCCCACAGTCAAATCAGGAAAGGACCTGCGAGGGTGGCTAGAAGACAGACAGGCGTTGTTGGAACTCATCATGGTAGAGAGGGATCATCCATGCCCTCCAAGCACCAGGCTATCCTGCTGCCCGTTCTCATCTTGCCATTCCAACACTTTGCTTTAGCACCCATATTCCCCCCTTTTTCAGAACAGAAAAACTGATTCTGTACTAACATTAGCCTTTGTTAAGGAAAAAAGCTGATATCAAATATGTCTGTTTGAGGGACTGTTCACTTAAGAATTCAGCTCCCTTCATATTTTTTATGTGTGACAGATTTAATATGAATTTTTCAACACAGGTCAACAGATTATTAACAAAATGCTCACACATAAACACCCTTTCTTTCTTTTGGATGCGTGCATCCCCTCCAGACTAGTATTTATCCATATGGGCTTTCATTCTCATTGTTTCTATATTCTTTGAAAATGCTCAAACTCAGTCAGGTTAAATGGACTCTGAACAGTCCATTTCAAATTTTGCCATCATCTCAGCCTGCCATTTTTTAAAGCTTCATTCTTGTGCAGATTTGGTGTAATGCATGCATTTGCTGGGAAACAATTCTCTCATGCTGCTGGATCACATTTAATTAGTCTCCATTTACTGTGAATGTCCCTTTAGTGGTTGAAAAATTGCAATTGAAAATATTTAATACTGATGAGTCATGTATACTGTGGGAATTATTCATTAATTGCTTGTTTTTATATGTGGCCTAGCAACAGGCTGGCGACCTGTCAGGGTGTACCCCGCCTCACGCCTGTAAATAGCTGGGATAGGCTCCAGCCCACCCGCGACCCACTTGGATTAAGCGGTACAGAAAACGAATGAATGAATGAATGCTTGTTTTTCTTTAGTAACAAAAAAGGTTGCTCTAACTTCACATATTATTACTTATTTCTATATAAACATTTCTATTTTGTCTCTATTTCTAAACTACTAACAAATGCATGCAAATGAACTGGAATAGGGTTGTGTTTGCTTTTTTTCCAAGTAAAATATGTGAGAACAAATTTTCCTTTCCAAACATGATACGGAAAGTCATAATTTGCATATAGATTATCCTGGACAATCCTCTCATTGTAACTACAACTCATGCTTTTCTGTGTTAGACATGTCATTGGAAAAGTAAGTTAGAGAAACTGCTGGAGTATGTGAGGAAAAGAACATGCAAGTCAGACAGGTCACTAATGCTATCACTAAGGTAAAAGCTATTATTTAAAAAATAATTCACCTCATTCAATCACCTTTCATCTTTTCCACATGCTAAATTTATTTCTGACTGTTTGTCTCTTTCCTACTAAAATATGCAGAGGTAATTTATATCCTACTTATATTGCCAAATCACCTTGTTCCCAAGAGAGTTTTCACAATAATGCATGAAAAAACCCAAGGAATCCTGCAGAATCCTTTATGAACCTGTCAAACAGTCCACTTCTCTTTCCTCCTGATTAGTCAGTAGCACTTTGTGAATATTCTGAAAAACAAATGAAACATAATGAGATGAATTTTAAAGAAAATAAAAGATTAAATATATTAATAAACATGATGCTTGGACATTTGTGTGTGTGACTGATCTTGGTCACACACAAATATGGACTCCTGTCAATCAGATATGTCCAAATAAAGAAATAAAAACAAAAAACTTACAAGAAGCTCACAGTGTGTTGAGGTCTCCATCAGCACCTGAATGTAAGGCTGATTAGAAAGAATGGAGAACGGGACACAGTCCTCAGGATTATATCCTAGTTCTTTGTATATGTGTATCAGGTTCTGAAAAAGGCAGAGATAAATGATGTTATCGCAGAACAGATCAGTTTTAGTAATACAGTAAATAATTGTGCTTGGAAAGTAAGTTTCAGTATAATTCAAAATAAACTACAAATCTGACATATTTTTTCAACATTCAGTCATTAATGTATTTTGGTAAATGCGCCTGAACTTTAACTGAGAAATACCTCTGTGTGCTCCTCCTGGCTCAGACAGCCTGCAGGACAGGGGATGCTGTCTTTCAACATGGTAATATTGTGGCAGATGACATTGAGGAGAGCAGGAATTGACACCACTTGGTCCCTCAAAAAACTGCTTGATACACATAGACTGTCTTCTTCTTTGTAGTCTTCTAAGTGCAGAGGCTCGGTGCCCTCTTCTAAACTGGGCATAGACTTAAACACACAATGATGACATGGACATTCTTTAATACCAAAACAAATCATTAAACTCTAGAAATGTGACAAAACATTAAATCACTGTCATGGTTTAAAAAATAATAATAAATTCCTTTATATCACTATTCGTGACCATCTGAAAATATTGCTGTCAGAAGAATAATGATATTGGCTTTGCATTGGATTTTAATCACCGCTCTTTTTATGCTCTCACCTTGACAATATGAACTGATGAGGACTGCCCGAGATTATGTCCCAACACCACACTGAGTGCTCTGATAAAACCCTGACTGGGATCTGGGTCAGCTGCAAAGTATTGTAGCATGGACACATAATTCATTCGGGGAGGAGAGAAGGAGTGGTCTGCAAATAACTGGAAAAAGAACTAAGAGGCAAAAGCAGACACAAATATAAGTGCTCAGTTTTTGTACTGGGTTAATTCATTTTCAGAATAACACTTAAACATTTGAATGGGCCTTTTTTGTACTACTTGCTCTACAAGTCTTTGCAAGGAGTGTGCCTCAAAGAACAAATAATTACCCCTGTGACAAACATAGAATTGTGTACTCCTCCTTCTCTTGGTGGTTCAAACAAATAACCATTAAGCCTGGTTTTCCGCCCTGATTTTTTTTAAAATAACAAAGCAACTGTTTCCTCCATGACTAAACTTACCAATGTAACAGCAATATGGCAGCAAGCCAAAGTAACAACTCAACTTAGTTTCCTTAAAAATTCTTTTAGAAGAAAATAACACATTCAATTATCCAAAATTGTCCCAGATCATTTTGATACAAATTGAACTTTGCATAGAAACAGTAAAACTGTCACTCTTTACTGTTTACATTAATTTGTATCTGGAATTTAGCATTTCAGAATGGAATAAAATGAAGTTGTGATACAGCTTCTTACCTTGTGTAGGTTAGCCAAACGCCTATAGGGTGCAGGTTCAGAGGGGTTGTCAGTCTGGACAATCTCACTCGAAAACCACAACTCTGTCTTTTGACAAAGAAAGAAAGCAGGATAACCCTGTTTTTTTACATTTTGGGAACAACAGGACTGCTACGAGGAAGATGGACGCAGTACTCAGTAATGACACACAGTGAACTAGTGGTTTTGAGTAAAATTTGAGTTGAGATTTGAGTAAAAGGATAACTTACAAATGCACGTTTATCAAACAGCTAAGCTGTCTTGTCATTAAACCAGAATGAGGGTTAGGGTCTAACCTGTAGGTATTGATCTTCGTTAATGTAGCCTGTGTCATCAGCATCTGCTGTTTTGTATCGTTGCAGCAAATCCAGCAGCTGTGTTAGCGAAGGAAATGGCCAAGGAAGAGCAGCACTGAGCAGAAACCGCCGCCAATCTATTAGCTTATTGTCATTTGTTAGCAAAGACACAATTTCCAACAACTGTAAACAGGAAAGAAAAAAAAGTTCTTTATTATTTATGTTGCATAGAAACTTTCCTTCCATTCAGTGCTCTAACAATCACCAAAATGAAACATAATATCAAAGAATATCAAAAAAGCCTATCTACAGAATGACAGAACATCTGGAAAAAGAACATCTTTGTGAGAAACCCATGAATATGAACACATGAATTGTGTTGGACAACTGTCTGATTTAAGTCTGGAACATTTTGTGTATTTTACCTGTGTTTCATTCATCTTCCCCCATGTTCCTCTACCCATGTCAACAGAGACCATATCTTTAAGCAAATTGAAGAACTCAAGACTGGACAAAAAACCTGATAATCAGAAAAGGGGAAATGAGTGAAGGATGGATAGGTGCGTAGGAAGAATGGAGGAATAAACACACGTTTCGACCACAAGTGGGCTTTGCTGTGTGCACCTTGAGGAGCAATGCTGTAGAACTGACGGTGGAGTGACTCTAACTGGGTGATAGTTGCCGTGGACTGCACTGGTTTCTCCAAAGCAGGTGGGGGAGCAGGAGGAGCCATGTTTGCTACAAAAAGACAGTCTCTATTCAGACTAAAGTGGGAGCGGTCCTGGAAAAAGGAATACAGAGGATAATGGTAAAATGTCACACTGTAAATTTGACTATTACAACTTAAAATAATATTACAACAAGAAAATAAAAATTTGAATGAGAGTCACTACAGACCAACACCAGCTCGTACTGCAGCTTAGCACCAGCCTCTATGTGGTGGCGAACCACTTCTGACAACTGGTCGATACTATGGAGAAAGACACATTTAAAAAAACAATTTATGACACAAGTAAACTTTCACTGGCCTTCTGTAAACATTTTAGAATACTCTGTCACTATAATTTTTCCACGGGAGAAAGTAATACATATTTTCATAAAATAATTCCAGAGTAGCTTCAGGAACACTTTAAGGAGCTTGGATCTCAGTTAAGTAAATCTGAACATAAATACAGTAAAACAAATCAAACAATTCATTCTGCGTTCAAACTCCCTTTATCCATAATAAAACTAGTTAATGATGTAAATACTCATTATAATGACACAATAATAATCAAAATCAACCACACTACAACATGCAGCGCCATACATATCGTACCTCTCCTTTTCTGCAAGATAGTGCGCCTGTAAGCACTTCTCCATGTTACTAAAAGTCTCCTGTGTTCTGCTTTGCAGAGAGTGTACCATCATGAGACCATGATCTTTTACCCGCTCAATCTGCACCATTGCTGCTTTCTCTAGAACACACATGCACATCAAATAAGTTACACAGATATAAACACTGATCAGACACATCAACAATCCACTGCCAGCACTGCATGTGTACAATGATACTGCATATATACACACACCTGTATAAGTAAGTATATCTTTTACAGTTTACTGTACAAAAGTAAAACCTGTGTGCAGGTATGTGTGTGTGTATGGGGGTGTTTGTGCAAATACCCTCATGTTTCAGTGCAGCTGCATATTCTTTGTGTGCTTTTTCTCCACCTTCCTGATTATGAGTTTCATCTTTGTTAATCTGAGTCAGAGTCTTCTCTTGGTCATCCGCCGGTGCTGGGAGACCAAAAGAGAGTGAGTACTTAAATATACTGTACACAAAAAAATTATTTTTCTTGTTAGTAAACCAGAAACATGCCTTTCTCTTTTTTTGACGACTGCTTTTCATTTTTAGATTTGCTGGCAGAGGCGTTCTTTGTCTGCTTCTCCTCCTTGTTTTCTTGTAATTTCTCCTTCTGCTCTTTTGTCTCCCTCTGCTGGACCTCTGATACCTACACCAGTGCAAAGCCTTATATTATTTCAAGGTCTGACATTACATTCAGAACTGAGCATCACCCAGTGTATGTCTATGATATATATATTTTTCAGATTATTACACACACACACACAAATATACGCAGCATTACCAATTCACTGATGGCTTTAACTGCCTCCTTGTAGTCGGACATGAGTTTCTCATCTGATATCTAAAGCAAACAATTAAAAGGGTTGTTGTGTTCTGAGACACGTTTCATTATGACTCCATTATGTGTGTGAAGCAGATAATCTGACCTTTGCAGTTTCTGCTTCATCTTGTTTTGCCATCTCAGAGTCAGGAGGTCTGCAGAGACAAGAGTGATAGTTAAGGAGAAAACCATCAATGCTTCACATTTTTCTGCTGCAAAGTATCAAGATGAACATCCAAGACTGCAGACAACACTGTAGAGTTGTGCATCTTTCTTACAATTTAATTTTCTTGCCCTCTTCACTTTTTGTTTGACTTCGTACACCTTTGTCCACAGACTCCCTCCTAATGACATAAAACAAATCTTTCAATATAAATATTCATATTCACAGTCTTTATTCTATTAAATTTATTTTCTTGTATCCATTAGTTTGATCATGAACATATTTTAACGTGTTACTTGCCTCTCAGCCTGATCTTTAATTGCAGGGGTTTCCATAAGGGGTAAACTGAAAAATTTGGAGAGTTTTTTAAGCGGCGCCTGTCTGTTCATGCTCCAGTAGTAGACCTTTAGAGTATAGAGTGTTTCCTGGAAAAGATTCAGCTCGACCTAAATAACAAATTAAGCAAAAATTGTGATAGTCAAAAACTAAGTCATGAAAACAAAGTTTGTAATAAACACGTTAAAATACCTATATGCTCAGCTTTTACAAAACACAAAATTAAGACAGCCAAAAACTCTTTAGTCCATTGATTATAAAGACAAGTTAATTTACCTGCATTAGCATTGTGTGGTGATTGATGAGGGTAGCAGTGTGGTTTTCCAACCATCCATCACACATAAGAGTAGCCCTTTCTTGCTCGTTTTCCTCTTTTCGTTTGTCAATAATGTCCCACAAACGTTCACACAAATCCTGTATACGTATCAGATGAGCTGTAATTTATTCATTCTTCTGGATTTTTTTAAAGTTGATTTTCTATTAACAATTTAGGAGTAATAATTGTGTATTGAAGCATGTAACAAATTCTTCTTACATCCAGTCTCAGATGTAGTTCTGCTTTGGTATCCACTTCTCTTCTTATATCATCAGGCACGCTATTTAAGTACTTCTGCCATTCAGACACTAGCTCCTGCTTCAAATCTGGGCGTCCCAGGAACTGTTTGTATCGTTCTCTGCAGAATCCAGTAAACAGTTAATACACTTCAGTGATAATAATATTTCTTAACAGGTTTTATTTACAAGTATTTTCCCTCAACTATAAAAACGATGAACCACAGAACACTGTATGCACTTGAATCATATGCTTTTGCACCCTAAGATTAGAAACTACTGTATTTTGCCAATACTGTACTTGAGGCTGAAAATGAATACAGAGTAACTCAAATTTTATACATAAACAACAATCATAGACCTACAAAACCAAATCTAGACTAAATAAAACAAAGAAGATCATCAAACTGTAGGTGCTTTAAAGTGTAGACCAATGTGTATGAAATGAAAGAGCATACGCACTGCTTAGTTTTCATGTTGGGCAAAAACAGTGACATGAAAAATAATAACCTTAATTCTAACCTCCTTCTGAACTTACTTTACAGACAAACAAATTATGTTTCTTCTTCCTCCAAAGCTTGGATTAATACCTGATGTTAAAATGATGATGATCAATAGCAGTGTGCTGTGAGCGCAGTAGTTGCAAGACGTTCTTGACATCATTCACATAAGAATCAGATACAGTGTCCCAGTGTGACCAGAGGCTCTCTGCTACCTCCTAGAAACAGTAAGCAAAGAGAGGAAGACAGATACAAACCAGAAGACAGGATGGAATAACAATTAATACATGAAAAATAAAACCATGTTATATAAGACATTAAGCAAAGAGATCATAAAAGAGACAATTTCTCCAGTTTCATAGTAATGAACTCTAGCAGATACTGAAGGCTGTAGACTACAGATCTATCAGCTAAATTATGTCAGAAAAACGACATGAGTCACTCAAGCAATTTCAGTAGAATATAATTTTATTTACCAAATCCTTTATGGAAAAAAACACGAGTACATCCTCCCACTACAAAATATAAGATAAGCAAAATAAAAAAAAGGTTTTTTTTTTACCAGAGGAATTGGTTCATCCACATAGACCTGACTTGATGAATCTTTGTCAGATGGGGTAGGCTCCGGTTGATTCTCAAGGGGTCTTTGAGAATCTTCATTGCCTGCTGAGGTTGGTGATGCATTCCCAGAGTGCCCTATTGATTAGCCAGAATTTACTTTGAATTAAAAACCTTCATGTGCAATTAAGAGACAACTGGTCAAGTCGGTTTAGGAAAAATGGGTGGCACTAAAAAGCAAAAGCTCACTTTGGATTTTTTCCTTCTTTATGCTGGAGAGGGAGTCTGTGGGATGCAACTCTTCATCAATAAGAGTTACAGGTTGGTCTTCAGAAGGAGTGTCTTCAACTTTTGTTCCATCTAACACCATATCATAAACAGGAGGATCAGGAAGTGCTGATAGAGGAATACAATACATTGTTATATTGTAACTTAATACTGTTATTGAAATACTGAAGAAATATTGAGCATTATTGATAATGTACAGCAGAAGCATTCAAAACGCCCTCAGTTTAAGTCAAGTTAAAAAGTTTGTTCAAATCCCTTGAAGTATTGGAGAAAGAATCCACTAACTAACATTACCTTACCTGTCTGTTTTTCCAGCAGAACTTGTTTCAAGATAGACTCCACCCTGCTGTAAAGCTCCACTTCATCTACATCTGCATCAATGCTGACCAAAATGTTCTGTTTTTCACCAAACCATTTCTTTAATGCTGGCCAAGTATCATGGAAAGTTACAATCCTTAAGGCAGAAGTTATGTTAGACAATGGTCATAGTTATGAAGCAGATTTAACATACTGTATCCCTTTCTGTGTCCAACCTGATTCTTTTTATTACCTGTGTGGAATTTGTCCCCGATATATGGATCTGTCTGTAGCAGCAGCTTCTGTATGTATACGAAATTTAGGAGTAAGATAACCACAAAGTTAAAAGACGAAAATGTATATCACCAAACAAGATAATGCTTGAGTTACATATGCAGAATTAAGCTCCAAACTGTGCAACAAACCTGAATGTCTGTATGCACGTCTGACCACACACTCATCTGGGATATTTAGCAGGAGAGCCAAGTCCAGCACAGGTGCAGGAGTTGGTGAAGTTCTGGCTGACCAACTTGTTCTGTTGCTTTCAACGTCATTCCCTTCATATACAGCCCCACCCAGAGCTTCTTCTAACAGATGGGCAAAGTTGATGTCATATGGAAAGCCATCAAGAATCCAACCAGACTGAGATGGAACCTGACTAATAAGAGCAGAGCAAAATAAGTGTCTAAAGTTTTTGTTAGGTTCCTGTTTATCTGATAGGTAATGGTGTTTATCTTTATCTGTTTATCTGAACTGTATATATTAATCAGCAGATTAATGTGAAATACAAAAAGAATACATAAATAAAACAGCAGAATTTAAGAAAACACAATTGAATGAATCTTATTATAATTTGGTATCTCATTGCAGTATAATATGTACTCTCACCTAATTGCCTCTACCACAATGTCCACTAACAGCTTGGTTGGGAATGTGTTCCCTTTTCTCATCTCTTTGTCTGCAGCTTCTATCTGTAATGTACAGGCAGACAAGTAGATGAAGGTAACAATAAAAATAAAAAAAATAATGTGAAACATGTTTAATTTCTAACAAAAATACATAAATGTACACACATACATAAAATAATGAGTGAATACTCATTATTACTCATATTAAATAATGAGTGAATATTCATTATTTTATTAGTAAAAACAATAATTTGTCTTTAAAATGGTTAGAGCTGAGTCCTGAAAACATTTTATATTATGTGTGTGTTAATACGAAACAGAGACAGCACATTGGAAACGTAGAATTAGTTTAACATGAACAAAGACTTACTTTTGTATTTAAGTCTTGGATATTAGGTTCTGGGGGGGAGAAAAAGCTTCATATATAAAATCAAATAAGGATCTGTGCAATATTTTTTTTTCTACAAGCAAATTTTAATTTAACTATAAAAAAGCATAGAAAAGAACCATGATGGCTCAAGTAACCCACCACATTTACCTGATGTGGCTGATGTGACCACTTGCTCATTGTCTTTCTCAGTTGGCTGCTCTGCTTCCTGTAGATTTTGCCCAAAAGGAAATGGACAATAAAAAAAAAGAAAACTTTAATTTCAAGCATAAATACATACATACATACATACATACATACATACATACATACATACATACATAAAATAATGAGTAAACACTTATTTTGTTAGTAAAAATGATCATTTTCTGTATCTTTAAAATGGATAGTGCTGAGTCTTGAATACTTTTTACATTATGTCTGAGTAAATATGAAACAGAGACAGCACATTGGAAATGTAGCATTATTTCAACATGAACACAGACTTACTTTTGTATTTAAGTCTTGGATAATAGGTTCTGGGGGGGGGGGAGAAAAAGCTTAATATATAAAATCAAATAAGGATGTGTGCAAAAAAAATTTTCAAGAAGCAAATTTTAATCTAACTATGAAAAAGCATAGAAAAGAATCCTGATAGCTCCAGTAACCCAACACATTTACCTGATGTGGCTGATGTGACCACTTGCTCATTGTCTTTCTCTGTTGGCTGCTCTGCTACCTGTAGATTTTGCCCAAAAGAAAATTGACACA
>JAVQJG010125568.1:0-46547 GCA_036024015.1 Craterocephalus amniculus | reverse complement strand
GTGTGTGTGTGTGTGTGTGTGTGTGTGTGTGGTAGCTTCAGACATAAAAACGCTCTAATAAGGAAAAGAAGCAGGCGGTGATGGCCTCAGCCAGATTTTCCACCTTTTTTATTCCCTCCTCATGAGCAGCTTGTGTGTTTGCGGGGCCGTGTGGGTGTGGCGTTGGGAGCCACCAGGAACTCTACGGTCTGATCCCCTTCATTGTTTCCAGTGAAAGAACTGCTGGCTCGGCTCCGTCCTCCCTGCCAACTGTGGGTTCATGCTGAACCGGTCGGGTCTCCGGCTTACTCTGATCCCAGCAGGCGGAGATGTTCCAGCGACGGTTCGGCTCGGCTCAGACCGACGCCACTCCCTCCCCATGACTTTCCCACAGACACACGCAGGTTATTCGCTGCAGAGCCGACCTCAGCCCGGCCATATTTGTCAGCTAAAGTTAGGTTTCTGCCCTCGCCCTCGCTCTGCAAACCACACCTTCCCCATGTCTGCGCTCAGAGCTTCCTTCTTTCCCCTCACTGTGTTTCTCTCCCTTCACAGTCTGTCTGATCTGCTTATTGTGCTCCACGGGAGCGTTGAGTGATGCCAGCAAACTGGAGAAACCAGAGTCTTAGGCTCACCCAGTTTACACAGAAAATCCTGGTGTGATTTAACCTCTCAGACATTTACATAACAGTCTGCGTGTTCCTGCATCTTCAGTCAGCTTACGCAGCATCTGTAAAGGTGTGAGGGAAACCTCCAGATGCTCAGAGTTGTTTCCATAACCTCTGCGGCTCCGTCTATGACCCGAGACTGTAGCTGCGTACACTCCTGCACCCTCTGACCTCTCGGCTTTTCACACACTGAATAACAAGTTGATGAATGAGCGGCAGCAGCAGACGAGCTTCCAGTGTCGGGAGCTGGATGTGTTTAAAAGGTCGTACTCCAAACATCAGCTCAGAGTGATGGTTTTATCTTTTACCGCCACGCCGAGCGTGTCTTTTTTTAGGTTGTTTATGTGTCAACACAAAGAGTCTGGTAGGAAATGAAAGGAAAACCCAACACTTTTGTAACTTTGTGTACGTTTTTGGCCACAGAGGGCACTAAACCTGTAACTTCGCTCAGGCCACACAGCAGCTTTACAGGATTAAATTCTCCAAAGTTTTTATCTTCTTACTTCATTCAGCCGTGATAAACTTTCCGTCAAAGCAGAGCCTCTGTGTTTACAGAGGGAGAGTTTAAAGGCCCATTTATGCTCCCTGACGGACGTAAAAAAGGGACGTCCGTTGCAAACGTCTATTCTTATACTTCTATTTGTCTTTTGTGTTGCTACGACTGACCTCCACTAGGGGGCAGTGCTGAGTTTATAGTTATCTCAGCGATACAATGTTGGTTTCAGACACCGGTTGGCGGCTCTACAGCGCTGCTAAAAAGTTGTTTCTAACCACCAACACTTCCTGAACACCTCTAGAGCCTTATATCTAAAGCTTGTGCAACTTCTACTCTTTTTGTTCTCGTCTTCATTCTTCTTCTACGGTTTCCTCTTCCCGCTTATCTTCTTCTTAGGTTTGTTTCTGCTCCACTATGCTCAACACTGCCACTGTTGTTTCCAGTGGTATTACTCAGTCTTCTGCGCGAATGACGGATGCGTAAGGAGCATGAAAACGCACCAATTCAGACAGAAGACGGACGAAACTGTCCGTGTGTCTGCTTCATCGGCATCTAGCATAAAAGCAAGGTGCTGCAGGTCACATGATCACCTGAGAGACAGATCCGCTCCTGCAAAGCTACTATCTGGTTTCTGAGGGGGGCAGCTTCCTGAGAGCGCCGACATCAAACAGTCTACATTGACTCCAGAAAACATTCATTATTTCTCACATTACGCTGATATTTGGGTCAAAAGTTGCACGGTGTCCCTTTAAGATCCAATATCCAGTCCCATATTTTACTCGACCCTTCTCACCTTTGCTTTACATGTTCATGCAAAGCCTGGGATGTCCTCATGTTTTACAGATGAGCTTTGATCCGGGTGGTAATCCGGATCATCCCCAAATTCTAATTACATCTTCCATACTCAATTCTGGAGATTTCATGAAAATTTGATCAAAATCCGTCTATAACTTATGGAGTAATGTGGTAATTACTGGTTGCCTGCATTAACAGGGATTCACTCTACAGCAGTGCACCGGTTGGAAAGCTAACAGGCTATGTTTGACATCAGAAATGCTCCCACGTTGATATCGTTTAAGATGACAAACCGTCCTCTGTGAAGAGGAATATTTTATTATGAGAGCGACATGCAGTAACAAAAGGCTCAGTTCAGCGCGCTGGTTTGGCAGAGGAAGCCTGATGAAAGATTAATCTCATTTGCTATTCTTTTCTTCTTTTTCTTGGCTCTGCAGAAAGGTAAATTCACCCCTCTGCTGCTCATCCTCTCTGGCCACACAGAAAACACTTTTGTTTCACCTTTTTAAAAGCAGCCTTATTCCCGTAAACGCTCGGGCTCTTGTTGACAGAGCTGACCGTGCCGAGGCTGCTCACATTACTTTTTCCCCTTGTTCTGACTTCAGGCTTTTTCATTATCCTCTGCCTTGTGGTTAACTCTACCTTTATTTCCAGTAAAGCCAGGAATTTGCTCTTCTTCCTTTTTTTTCAAGCTCCTACCAAAAGATTCCCGCCTTTCCCGAGCTTCCTCGGAGACGGGAACAAAGGCAGGAGTTCAAGGGGCGCAGGTTTTTCATTTGTGAGACTAATAGGCCAGGTGTAGCTGCGGGGCTTGGAAAGCCTGAGAGCCTTTTCAGAGCGGTGACCGGCCCAGACACCCCTCTGAGCGTAGGAGTGTGCCAGCACTTCAAAGCTCCAGCGAAAGCAGGGACCCCGGCCAAGCTCAGCGGGAGAGCCATTACAGCCCAATAGGAGTCAGCTGTGGCCTTAAACACCGTTAAATAACGTGATATGAGAGGGTGTGCTTCTACTTCTGTGGAGAATCAGGAGGACGGGGCTGTAAAGTGAGCCTCTTGCTGATTTAACAGTTTTTAGAGCACTTTTAGTGTGCAGGCTGTGTATTTTTCTTCCTATTTTTTTGGTAGTTTGTCCTGTTTACAGCAGCTCATTTCTTATACTAAGTTTTATTTATGAACTGGAAGTGAACGTGGACATCACTACCTTTAGATTTACCCTAATAATTGTGTTACTTTTACCTTAATTGCATTTACTGTGACAGGGAGGAAGCTACGAGTGGCCAAAGAGTTGGGGATTTATTTGAGTGTTTAATGACGTGAGCTGACCTCTCTGTCTATGTGCAGACCTAATAATGAGGTGCGTAAAGGTCAAAAGGTAAAAGGTTGCTGAATGCGGATCCCGCTGAGCGTGAGGGCAGAAAAATGAAATCGCCGTGCCTGCGAGATGAGGGTTTTTTCATGTTGTGTCTTTCCTTTTTATCGCTCAACAAGCGAGTCGGTGAGAGGTGAAGAGGAGGTGAGGAAGGATGGCGGTGGACGGGATGGGAGAGGGTTTGCGGACGAGCTGAGGGGTTACTCCGAGGTTATTCTGAGCCGTTTGTTTCACTCTGATGGTTGTAAATCATTTGTGAAGAAGGAATAAAAGTGGAAATTCCCATTACTCTTGTTTGAGCTCTTTTTATTAGTCACTTATTAGAACTGCTTGTCCACTTGTTTGTTAACACGAATATCTAGAGGTGCCTCAATTTACTCAATTAATGGGAGATCGGCCAGTCTTTATGTGAAATCTGTAGATTTTATGCAGTACAAGAAAAAGAGCAAATATTTGCAATTTTTACTTAATTTCAGGTTGGAATGAGTTGTTTAGGGGATACAAACATGTTGTTTACAACATACCTCACTGGCCAGCCTTTAAATATGAGAGCAGTACCTTATAGTTTGTATGTATGTATGTAACAAGCGTTATACTTTCCTCCAGATTCGACTGCTTTACGTTTTTTGGGGTGCCAATTTGATTTAAGTTGCAATTCTTGTGATTCTTCGAAATTGCAGATTGTGCGGAGAAAAACAAAAAAGAAGTTACAAAAAATCTTTTTTGCTTTTTTTTTCTTAATTTAATTAGGATAAAACAACACAGTGGCCAGAAAAACATTATGTTACTATAATGCCCAACAAGACAAGTAAAAAAGATAATGAAAAATGATAATGAAAAATTGAATAAAAAAATGTATTAAAAAAAACGTTTTTGCCTTTATTTTAAAAAATTGATTCTTTCTTTAACAGAAAATCTATATTTAAATTTGGAAGTAGAAAGAAACCCGATATTCGATTTTATTAACAAAACAAATCTATTTCAAAATTGCGAAATAAAAGATCTCGATATAAATTATTTTTAACAAAAGAAAATCTATTTTTTAAAATTGTGAAATAAAAAATACTGATATTTTTTTCTAATATTTTTTCCCATTCCTAAAAACAACACTGGAACATTGAAAATGTATCATGTCATTTATTGGAAAAAATTATAAAAAAAAAATTGGTAGAGACTGAAATCGGAACCAGCAGGACAGGCTTCTTAAAGATCATGATCAATGGGTCCAGAAAACAATGGGTGCACCCCTACAAATATGTAGCCAATCAAACGGCAGCACCTCAGCACACCTAATCATGTAGACGTGATGAAGACGACCTGATGAAGTTCAGTCTGAGCATCATGATGAGGAAGAAAGGAGATTTATGGTTGTTGGTCTGAGTATTTACTGGGATTTTCCCCCACAACCATCTCTAGGGTTTCCAGAGAACGGTCTGAAGGAGAGAAAACATCCAGTTGTTGATGTCAGAGGTCAGAGGAGACTGGTCAGACTGGTTGGAGATGATGGAAAGACAACGGTAAAAGTCATTAGGCAGCGCTGGTTGGAGAGTTCTTGCGGCTTTGCTCGTGTGACGTCGGACAACAGTTGTGTTATTGGTTGGAAATTTTGAAGTGGGTCTGGTAAACGTGGAAAAGCATGAAGGGGAAAGTTTTCATTCTCTGATTTTCCAAAGATGCAAAAGATTCAGAAAGTTTGTACGGATAGCTTGGAACAGCTGGACGAGGAATAAAATCTTCACGCATTTTATGAAGTCATGGACACACCGCGCCTCTGAGGAAGTTTCTGATGAAGCTTGAAATAATGAAGTTTGTCCTTTCAGTTTCCAGTAAAACAACTTGTTTGTGCAATCGTGCTGCACATCCACAATATCCCAAATAAGGACCCAATTATGCACGTAGCTGAAACAGAAGATGAACCAAAAGCTTCTTATCCGTCTTTTCCATAGAACATAAATGGAGCTTTGTCCCCCTTAGTCCCAGCATGGCCTGGTTTAAGCAGCACAGCCTACCTGAGTATTGCTGCTGACCATGTCCATCCCTTTCTGAGCACAGTGGAGCATCTTCTGATGCTGCTTCCAGCAGGATGATGCTCCATGTCACACAGCTCAGATCAATGATTCACTGGACTCCAACGTCTCCACAGCCACCACATCTCAGTCCAGTTTTCCACCTTTGGGATGTGGTGGAACGGGAGATTCTCATCATGGATGCAGCAACTGTGTGATGCTGTCATGTTAATATGGAGCAAAACCTCTGACGAAGGTTACTAACACCTCGTTGGATCTATGACACCAAGAATTAGTGCAGTTCTGAAGGGAAAAGATCATCCAGTATCTTGAAGATGTTTCATTCTTGATCTGGAAAAGCATCAGATGCCTGGAAATGAAGGCAGGACAAGTTTATTATACAGCACATTTCATGGATGAGACAATTCCTGGTGCTTTACGTAAAACTTTAGAAATTATATAAAACACATTAAGAAGTATTAAAAATAAACTTTTGAAGTAAATTAAACAGGAGAGAAAAGGTTTAGATGATGTCGAGAAATCCTGGAGAATTACTGGAATCGGGATTTTATTAGAGGATGACGGCTTGGAAATGCAACGAGTCGACACATAATCTTGATTTCTGATGCGTTTAACCTGCTGACAGGAGAGAGAAAAGTATGAATGAGCGCAGCTTTTCTGGGAATGAGGCTGTTTTATTTTTCCTCTTCTTGCTTTACAACGGCCCTCCAAATCTATCAAGTCTCAAGCCGTGGGCGTCGTTAGCAGGTGGCATTTTAAACTCCCTGTGGTTAAATTACTAGATTCAATTTATTTTCTTCCAAACAGATAACAGATTGTCTTGGTACAAAATGGCATTTTCCCAAAAAACTTTCTAATGGATTTATAGCATTTTGGAAAAGAGCTCTTCAAATTAAAGTTCAGGTTCCACGGTATCGGATGGTGTTAAGACAGAAATACTGGCCGATCCCAATACCCTTACTTTGACAGGACCTGGGAGTATTTCCGATGCTAGAATGGGCCCAGCTTTATCGGTTCTAGGTGTTTTGTCTCGCTGCAGTAACTTTCCCCTCAGCTCTGATCCCACTTGCCATGTGACCCACACTGATTCCCTCACAGATTCTGGCCCTTTGTCTTGTTGTCTGATTACATCCTGCATGCTCTTTCTCATATTTGGCTCATTGAACCAAACATCTGTTTTTCCCCGAACGCAGCTGAAATGTTGACTCATCTGACCACCTTCCCAGCTGAAAATGGTGAGCCACGACCGGTCCTTGCTGCTCCGATCAAATTCATCTTCACTCACTTTTATTTTCTAAACTGACAATGAAAACTTCCTCTGTAAGCCGGAGATACGTTCATCAGAGTGAGACAGAAATAATTAGAAAGATTTAAGAAAGGAAAGTAGCTTTACTATGCTCACCATTTGCAGGGAAAAAAAATCACGCTGGAAGAAAATGTTTGGGTTTTCTACTTATATGGCTTCACTCATCCCAAATTGTTTTCTAATTTGATCTGTTTATATAAAACTGTAGTACTGGGACATTTTCTCTATGCATTTAGCTAACTGGGAGCACTGGCTGCCATATTCTGGCACCCAGGAAGCATTTAGGAGGAAGATCTTGCTCAGGTGCTGCTAAACCTTTAATGCAGTAAAGATGCTGCAACACGATCAGCTGGCTTGGATGCAGCTTTTCTTCTGGTTAAATATCTTTTATCGTACTTTTAGAAGCCTTCTTTCTCAGCCAGGATGAGTAAACTTTTTTAAAGCGTATATCATGAAGTGCTGAAATAAACAGTTTGCTCCTCTTCCTCTTAGCTGACATGGAGGATGAAGATGGGACTTGTCTACTTGATGTTTTGTGGTGAGTCTGGGATTTCCACTCCATAGAGCTGAAATATTTTCATACCAAATATTCCCAACCTTTCAATGACTCTGTCTGCCTTTACAGTGACCCCCAGGCCCTGAATGACTTCCTTCATGGGACCAATGAGGTAAAAAGACTCAGACAGACGGAGACTTTTTAAAAAAAATAATCAATAAAGCAGGAGAAAAAAAACGAGATGGAAATATAAAGTCTTGAGAAAAGTGTTGTGATCTCGCCAGTCCAACCTAAAAGGGGCTGATTTTTATCTCTCCAGCTGCAGCCTGAAGACCTGCTCATTAACTCCTCCTCAGGGGAGCCCTCCCTGTTCACAGATGCCCCGGTGAGTGTCTGGATCCACAGCCGGCAGCGTCACAACAACCAGCACGTCCCCCCCAGGAGCAGCATGTTTTTCTCTCCTAAATCGTACCGTTCTCCCTCTTTTCTCTCTCTTTCCCGCTGTTTCTTCTTGCAGAGTCCCGTCTCTCTGCTGGGGGACGGCGGGGATTCCCCAGGCTCGCCTCCGCCGGGCTGTGTGGACCTGTCCTTCCTGGAGGAGGCGCTCCTGTCGTCTCCGGAGGCCGGAGAGGATCCACAGGTGGGGCCGCCTGCAGAGGCTGGATGCCAGGCGAAGAAGGGAGAGGTGGAGGAGGAGGCGTGCGACATCCTCCAGCAGAGCCTGCAGGAAGCGGAGATCACGGAGCAGACCATGGCTCTGGAGGCGGGTCTGGCCCAACCGGGGGACAACCTGTCCCTGTACTCCCCCGCCCCGCTCCTCTCTCCGCCCACGGTGCCGTTCATTCCCAAGTCGGTGAGCTTGCCCGTCCCCTCGGCTTTACCCAGAGACACCCAGGCGGCGGTGGAGCCGCCCCAGCCCTCCCTGATGGCCGTGGGGCCGGGCTGCCCCTCTCTAAAACCCGCCGCCCCGCCGCAGCTGATGGGCCTCCTGCCCGGAAACGTCTTTCCCGCTCCGTCTCCAGACTCTTCCTTCTCCCTGAGTCCCGCTCAGGGCTCCAGTATGATCATCCACAAGGCGGTGCCCAGCGTCACCGGCCGGCCCCTCGTGGGCCCCACGCTGCGGGGGCCGGCACCGGGCATCGTCCTGCAGCGAGCCCCCCTCCCCATCCAACCCAAGCTGCCCATCAGCATCCAGCCCAGACTGGTTCAGATCAGCCCCAAGCCTTCAGGACAGAAAGCCGCCCCCGGTCTTACGTTCGTCCCGGCGACCGCCTCGCCAAACATCCTGCTGTCCCAGGCTCCGGTCCAAAAAACCGCCGCTCCGCTGGCGCAGGCGCAGCCGCAGCCGGCCCGGCAGCTCGCCAAGCCGCTCAGCCTGCAGCTGGTCAACCAGGGCGGCTCCTTCGTCCTCCAGCCTCAGGGACTCTTCCAAGGCCAAAACCAGTTCCTTCTTCCTAGCCAGTCCCCCGTCACGCTGTCCCAGCCTGCCCGAGCAGCGCTGACGCCCGGCCAGCACAGCGTGCCTCGCTCCGCCGGCCAGCTCGTAGACGGCTCGCAGATCCTCACCGTTCCCCAGAGACAGCTGAATTTCAGCCCGGTCTTCACCACCCCGACAGGGCAGCTGGCCCTGCGCCCGGCCACCGTGCTGTCAGGACCTTTGCAGCTGCAGTCCGCCCCCGCCGCTGTCTTCCAGATGCCGGCACAGCTGGCTGGGGCCTACGCTCCGGGAGGGCAGGGCCAGCGGACCACCCTGGTCCACAGTCCCGCTCTGGGAAACCACATCACCCTGATCAACAGCTCAGGCGTGCTTCCTCCAGATCTCACCTCTATCTCCATCGTTAATGGCCCCTCAGTTGTCCAAGGATTGCCTTTCGCTGCTCCGGCTCCGGCTCTGGCCCCGGCCCCGGCTCCGGCCCCGGCCCCGGCTCCGGCTCCGCAGACAGAAGGGCAGCTGAGGCTCCAGCAGGCCTCGGTGGTGCTGCTGCCTGACCGAGCCGTGCCGGAGGAGAGGACCGCCTCAGAGGAGCCTTTCCAGCTGCAGCAGGTGAGCCGTCAGTATTCACCAGGTTCCATCAAAGATAAAGTGTGCTTTGCCCCAGGACAGGGGGGTGTTCTGACACAACTGGATGCTGCGTTCCAGTTGTGTCGGATTTCCGAGCGGAAGTGGGTCGGTGACGTCATTCCGATGTAAACCACATTCCAGTTGCACAAACTCTGAAAAAATGGATGCCTCCAGCAAAGCTGCATGTGTTGTTGAACAAAGAGCTACTTTTAAAACGATGCTTTCAGTCACAACGTTTACCGCCCTGTGGATGACAGGGAATGCGTGTTTGTACGATTATACCATCTTTAAATACTTGACAAACTACGATATTCATGCAACACTTCACATTTTCAAAAACAATGAGTAGTCCTGCTGCTATACGGTGAAATTTAAATTTAAAAAGTAAAGGAAACTGAAAATGTAAGTGAGAAAACAAACAAGGGACACAAACTGGGCGCAGCCATCTTGATGTCTGGGATCCCGGGGTCCTCTGGAATTTATGAGCTCGCAGCTGAGAAAAATGCGTTCACAACGTCACTTCCGGCCGGAAAAACGAGTTCTGAGGACAACTTGAACACACCATTAGACAGGGACACAGCACACACACATTACTTGCATCACATTTTAATCATAAATGACGTTATCTTCTGTCTGCGTCCCTCGGCTGAGCCCATTACTGGAACATCAGCTGGAAGAGATGACAGAAATGGACTTTATGGTTAAAAAATAATCATGAATTAAGTTATTTTTTTTCTTCACTCCAAAATAAGAACAGAACAAAATTAAAATATCATTTAACTCAGCCTCTTAAATTTAAGTTTATGTATTCATAGATACCTTGAAAATTAAATGTTATTTACAGATTTTAACCCAAAATAGCAGAAACTTTGCAAACGTGTGTGTAAATTATTTCCATCTGACATCATTCCGAATTATTTTTCCTTTAATGACATGAATGAACTGAAACATGACGCTGAGCTCTGAACATGGAGGAAAGACTTCAGAGACACGGCATCTCCCAACGCGCCTGCAAATTAGTTTCATGCTGCACCTTGAAACTAAATATGCAGCCATGACTGAGGTGAACCCGGTGATTCTTCTTCTGCCAGACTTTCTGGTTTATTCTGAGACGCTGGTCTTCATCTTTTCCTTCACTGCAAGATGGTTTACTCCGGTTATTACCCAGAGGGCAGCAGCCTCTCGTACCGGGGCGGGTGTCGTGGCAACACCTTTGCACCAGGAGAGACTTTGTTCAGTCAGATTTAGCGTGGAGTCATTTATGAGACTGTTTCTGCCTCTGATTAAAAAATCCGCATCTGCACTTCATAGATAGAAATTTGTCATTTGTGACACACTTTTTCGTTCATTTGCATGTTTAAGTTTGAAAAAAATGACTGCATATTACTTAAACTGAGGAAACTGGAAGACACACTGTGCATCACTTTAGACTTTGGAATCTAAATGCTCTTGTAGATTATTTAAAAAGGCTAAAAATCCATGTTTAAACATGTATTTTCTCATGCACTTCTGCATGAAATCTGCACAGTATCTCTTAAATTACCTTTGTTTGAATAAGTTCATTTTATTATTTTAATTTTTTTTAAATGATTTTATTGTGATTTTTTATATTTGTTGCTGCCTTTTCTACTTTTTAATGCTTCCTTTGCACCATCTGTCATGTTTTTGATGTTTAATGTAAAGCACTTTGTACACTAAATGTGCTTTATAAATAAACTTGCCTTGCTAGCTCGTCTCAGAGATGAGAATTTATTTCAAAACTCTCTTTTAACACAGTTTTCATGTGTGTGTGTCCCCTCTCTTGCAGCCTTTCAGACATGTTGTGCAGCATGTCTCTGTGCAGCCGACCTCTGCAGGGCTGCAGTCGTCCCCTCCTCCTGTAGTTACAGTCTTGCAGGCTCCAGCTGAACCCCCCCCCGCCCCCGATCGGGCTGTGGAGATGCCCAAACTCCTGATGCCCCCAGCAGACATCAACCAAGTAGTGGAGGAGGTGACCAACTCCATGAGTCAGAACCAGGCCTTCATGCAGCATCTGCAACAGGTCAGACCTTCTGCACCATTTCATGCTTCTCAGCTGGAGAAACCGATGGAGTAAACGTGGAACCAGTGGCTGTAAACTCTGACCATCGAAATGTAATCATGTGACCTTTGAAGTGACCTTCAGACAGATTTATAACATTGTTTTTACCTGAATAAGCGAAATCCAATTAAAGAAATTAACTATTTAGTAGAGGAAACACGAGGGGCTGAGTTTTAGGTTATTCAGGGAAATATTCCAGTTTGCTGCTGCTGAACTAAAGGATTTGCAGCCAAATATAGTAACGGTGTTGGAAATGAAGAACTTTATGTTTAGTTGACCTGAATATATCAGATAGCTCAGATTATATCAGATTAATTCCAAATATTTCTTGGATTTCATTACGTGTTCCCTCCCAGTAACTTTTAATAACATGAAAGTCCCTAAAAGCATTTTAATAATCAGCATTTATATTTCCATACCTTTATAATGGATGCAATAAAACATCTTCTCATACTCTGAGAGCTGCTAAATTTCCATCGTATGCCCTCATGTTATCCACTCTTCTTCTTCCTCCTTTTTGCATTTTGTTTTTTATATATTGAGTCAAATGTGTTTTCATTGTGGTCCAAGATAAAGCTTCTTTGAATTTTGTGCCCCGTTAGTGAGTCTAAGTGCTCGATTCTGCTCTTGTCAGAGTATAAATGTCTCCAAAGTAACAATAAGAATCCTCTGCTTCTAGTCTATAGCTTTATTTAATCCTTTCAGAACTAAGAAATGTGTTTTCCTTTGATATCTAACATAAAGCTATCAGTTCTTTTTCTGTCTGATCTGACTCTAGTATCTTTATTTAAGGCAGATATTAGTTTACTTCTGTTTAACTGCAGCTTTTCTCTGTTTTCCAACCCCAGCAAGCACTTAGTTCTCCCCTCCCGTCCGAGTTGTTGATGGGAGCGCTGCCGGTGGTGCCAATGGAGCCGCTCGCCTCCCCGGTGTCCGACGGCGGAGACGTCTGCCCTCAGACTCTCGCTGTTTCTGCTCCGGACTCCCACATGATGTCAGACCAGTGCGCTGAAGTTTCTCCACTTCGCTCGGACCCAGAGGACTCGCCCCTGATCTGCTCTCCGGCTCACATCCAGGACACGGAGAGGCCGGCTTCAGCGGCTTTCTCCCCTCCAGCCGGGCCCCAGATCGCTCTGCTAGGACCCGAGACTTCAGGCCCTCAGACCTCAGCTCAGTACAAAGTCCAGCTCCCGGCTTCACCAGCCTTATTTGTCCAGAGCCAGGTGCAAATGAAGATGTCTGTTCCCCAGCCTCCAGCCCAGGTCCAGCTCTCTGATTCCCAGCCTCAGTCCTTGTGTCACGGCTCAGCCCCCGGCAGCTCGTCCCCTCTGCACGTCAGCGTCTCGGTGCCTCAGCAGCAGCCTCCTCCCTCAGCTGCATCCGCTCCTCTCTCCCAAGGAGGAGACGACTCCGCTGTCCAACAGCACCCTCACAACAGTGAGTCCCGCTCAGAGACGGACTTTTCTTCATCGTCCTGCTGCCAGGTGTTCCTCTCGCACCTCCACATCTGTCTTTGTGTCTTCCATCAGAGCCCACAGCTGCCTTGGCCGTGGAGAGTAAAGCCTTTACTCTCGACGCCCATCCGCCGTCTCCTGCTCCCACGGAGGCTGCTCCCATCCAGACCAACCAGCAGACCAGCACTAAGGTGACATACCAGCTCGCCGAGCACACACAGTAAAACAAAGCAGAGTTAGATGTAACGCTGCTGTTTACACTGGCAGTGACTAAAAACTACCTTGAATGTAGCTGGCAGGTCCTCCGGAGCTGCAGCGAGAGGAGACGCTCACACCAGCAATGCGCCTGCACCGGTAAGACCAGACTCTCCCCACCTTTAACCCTTGTTTTATTTCTTTTTTGTCCCTTTCTTTCTGTCTTTTCCTCTCTTCTCCCATCAATTTCCACTTGGCTTTTTTCATGAATCAGCCTCGGTGCGCGTTGAAAACAGCCGGTGTGTTAATATCCAGTTGTTGGCGTGTGAAACTCAGCTGCAACATCTGGGCTGGAAGACAGTTGTGAAGTGTGAAACAACACCTCCAGGATTTTACATGATATTGTCACAGTGCCGTAAAAACGAGTCAGAAACATCTTTAGGGTCACGATGATGATACAGGATGACGTCTTGCATACTGTATTCACTAGGGATGAAACGATTCACTCAAGCAACGATTCGAGATTTAAGTTCTGGATTTCGATTTTTTGCAATTTTTTTCCAACAACATTAATTTTAGTTCTTTTATGGCCAAATTAATTGTCTTTTTCTTATATTTGCCTCTTTCTCCCCTGTTTGAAACTGTGACCTTCTATTGCCTGTTGTACTAACAAAACTTAACACTGAACCAATAATTATTATAGATATGGAAATGATCACAAATCTTTTTATGAACAAAAGAAGTTTTACTTATTTTGAACGTCATCTGCATTGATGCACTGATGAATTGCATAAAAATCGATTTTCACATTCACATCGATTCCTATTTAAACCAGTTTGAATTGATTTTAAATCGATTTAAATGTATTGCTACATCTCTAGTATTCACAGATAAGAAGTATTTCATTTTGCATGAGCATGAAATAATGCAGTCCTTTACTACTTATTGTTTGTATTTCAACAGGAAGTTAGCATTTGATAACTTGCATGACTTACAGTATAACAGATTTTTTGGGGGGATTTTTGTCTGATGTTTCACTTGATGGGAAAAAAGCAAAATTTCCCTCCAACATCCCAGATTAACTAAATGATTTTTAACACTCTTTTACACTTAAAGGCATTTAAAATGACTCTAATATCAGTGATATACGGCTTTTAAAAGTCAAATATTTTGATTACATGCACTTTTAATATAATATTCTGTCTAGAAATTTAGTTCAGAGAGCCATATCACCTGCTATTTGTTCTCTTTGCTTATAGTAATTTAATAGCTTTTCACATCTCACCTTATTCTAAAGGAAAGTGTCTCCCTGGAGTTAAATAAAATACTTTAATTTCACTCATACCTGCCATAGTATTGGATTGTTATTTGCTAATTTGTCAGCATCTGGTTGGTTTCGCACAACTGCACATCTTCAAGAGGAACTTAAAATGTCATTTATTGTGTTTTTTCAATTTTTTGCTCACTGCATTTTCCTTTTCTGATGCTGATGCTCTTCACATTAAAAAGGAAGCAGATCCAGATGCTAACAGCTGGGGCATCCGACCGCTGTTCTTCTAACCTGCAGCACCTGATATGTGAGTTTGTGTTCATGCAGTTTTTGCCGCGTTGTTCAGGTTCCAGCAGCGGCTCTGTTTGGACCAGGGAGCGGTGCAGAACCCGTTGACGGGCCCGGCATTCACCACGCTGAAGGATGCAGTGAGACGCCTGCTGCCGTACCACACCTGTGCCGGCCACCTCCCCACTCAGGAGGACTTCATGTTAGGTTTGTGAGCTTTTCTCAATGATTCATAAATATTGTATTTTTGGGTTTCTGAGGATTTGCTTTTACTTTTCTGTTAATAAAACCATTAACAGGGAAATCATTTCCGCATTAGACTGGAACTGATTCCAGTTTGTGGGCATCGTGTCCACCTGTCTTTGATAAAGTGCATGGGGAGTTTCCAGTAGGGATGGTCCGATCCGATCCACTGGATCGATATCAAGTCCGATCCACGCCAAAATTACTGGATCGAGTATCAGACTTTTTTTTTATTAGAACCTGTCTGATTCAAAGCATCTTAAATATCCTCAACTTCACTTTGCATGTTTTCTGTTTACACTCTGGGGTTTTTTCTATTTAATTTCAATATTTGCACTAAGTTGCACTTTTATTTTAGTATAAACATTTGAATGGTCCAGCTGTGAATGTTTACAAATGTTTTTAAATCAGATGTGAGCTGTAAGTTTTAACAAAGCCACAGCAGTCGTATGACTTCGGTTATCGCATATTTCCCTTATTTTCTGTGATGTGTTAAGAAATTAGTATCAATAAAATAAAATTGAAGCATTATAAACAGCTTTTAGAGTGACAAAAAGAATCAGATTTGCTAATCGTCCTGTCTGCAGTGTCGGAAACGGTATCAGATGTGAAAAGTGGAATCGACCCATCCCTAGTTTCCAGGCCACAGATACAAAATTGCTTCTCAGATCCTTTGTTATCACACGGTTCAGCATCATGGTTGGAAATTGGATGAATGGTAAAAGTAACACCTGCCTCTGACTGGAGCTTTAACTTTCTGTTTGTGAAGCTGTAAGACGCTGCAGAAATTCCTGTGTAGCTTCCTAAGATGTGCAACGATGTTCCCATGCCAAAACAAAAACCTTTCATGTTGTGTATTAAATGCATGCCATGGGTATGGTAAAGCACGATGATACCCCCCATGATGCTACTGCCACCATGCTTTACGGTGGGTATTGTGATGTGAAGTATTTTTGGGGTTGCTTTGTACCTTTTGGAATTGTTTCAGAAAGTTCAGCCCTGGTTCCATCAGACCAGAATGAACCAGAATGCAGGTTTTTCCACGATTTTGGGGGACTTGATGTATCATTTATACACTTTAGTCAAGTTTAGATATTTTTCCTGTCAGAAAAGGCATCTTGAAACCCTAGAGTCCAAACCTCTACAGAAATATTAAACCAATTATCATCTTGTGTTTTTGTGGAGAACATCCACTTCTTTGCCGTATCACTGTCATCCCAGATCTCTTGTTTCTGTTTATCTATAGTTTTTTTCCCCTAAAGGATTTTTTTAATCCGTTAAACGCTCTGAAATGATTTATGTGCTCCTGTTTTGTTTTTTTTCTTTTAACACTAAAACCTGCGTTTTCCCAGAGGTGTGCTCACTTTTAATGGCCACTGAGTGGATATATATGTGAAAGGTGCAACAGGAAAGTTGGCAGAAGACAAAATCTGAGTCACAGACAATACTTGTGGATTTTTTCAGAATATTTACTTCACTTTTCTTCCACAGTGGACCAGGAGTTTGATACCGTGTCCGGTTTTCTGCTGAAACGCACCAAGGACATGGTCAACAAATACAGGCAGCTATTGGTCGGAGAGACCCAGGTGAGACACGCTGCTCATTTAACAAAAACTAATAATATGCTATGTTCCATTTGAATTAAATTCGTTTTTGATGAGATATCAACTGGTTTCCATAGCAGGAGAGTCCGTCCGCAGAGATGGTGATGCTGGAGCGCCTCTTCCTCCAGGCCGAGCGCTACGCCCTGGCGGAGGACAGACGGCGAGCTTGCAGAGACCCAGGTCAGTGTCCCAGCAGGACTAATCATCATCATTACATCAGAGGCCAAGCCAGACGTTATTCCAAAGCACTGAGAGGAGATGGAGGCTGATAGACGGGAAAGTGAGACAGCGAAAAAAAAAACTTTCAGCGGTGCCTCAGAGGGCAGCACTTAACATCCGTATTTCCGCCAGAGCAGCTCCCAAGTGTGAAAGTGTAATTAAGATGTGTAAATGTGTGGCTGCGGCGCTGAGAAAGACTGCCTGGCGACAAAAAATGACTTGTGAGAGGTTAAGAGCAAATTAAAGCGGGTTGTTATGTTAATGAAAAAGTTGGAAAGGAGGATGGAGACTCCTGAAAGCGGTTAAATGACAGACACGGCTGCCGCTGGACTCTTGACACTTTGGAGGGAATAATTATCCAAAAATAGACCATCCAATTAATAAATAACAGGATAATCTTGTATGTATTACCTTATTTAACTCGTCTGGAGTTCCCATTAATATATTCTTCTACTAATGAGTCACATTTAGATTTTTCTTTTAACCTTTCAGCAGGTAATCTCACTAAGATAGAGACTTGGAGATTGCTGTTATAAAAATATAAATTTTAACAGCAAAAGAAAGAATAAGAAAGTAATGTTTTACTGCATGCCATCAGTGTCGTAAGATTTTATTTTAAACGTAGACCCATATTTTTGGTTCCTAAACATGGAATATTTTCTGTGGAGCTCACACAGATGGTTGAAGCGCTGCACTGCATTTTGTGTCGTAGGGTTAGGGTTAGGGTCCAAATACAAGCAAACATACTCAGAAAACATGTTTTCCATCGGTTATCAGGTGCATAAAACCTGACGGGTGATGGAAAATGAAGATGCCGTCAAATGAAATGAGGTTTATACTGTAGAATATTACGACACGGATGGAGGAGTTAAGATGAGGGAAAAAAAGGTGATAATTGTGATCAGCTGCATATCTGGCTGCAGGTGATTGCATTTTCAGTGTTACCGTGACAACACATTTAATCAGGAAGTAAAGTTTTTATTATTTCTACATCAGTGCAACCACATTTATGATCATGAGGCAGAATTGGAAAAATCCAGCTTCCATCAGGAATAATAACATCTAGACTGCTGACAGTTTGTAAGGAGGAAGTAAAAAGTTAGAACAGCACTGGCTGTGAAAACTGTGCAAAGTTAACCATCCATAAATCTTTTAATGGACTAAAAACTAATGTTTTTCATTTCATTAATTATTAGTCTTTATGTAGTTATGTTTAACCCTTTCTAAGAAAATGTGACATTTTGATATGAATCCAAAGGGTTGGAAATAATAAAGGTATAAAGGAAATGAGAAATTGTTGAAAATGAGTTCATGCTTGCAATAAATGTACTCGTCGCTTTAGCATATTGGGTAAAAAACCGGCAGAGAAAGTAGTTGAACTGTGAATGTGTTGGCTTCTCTGTAATCTGCTCTATATCACTGACAATTAGCACATCCTCATTAGCTCAGTAGGGTTTCTGTAAGACTCAAGTTTCTCATTAATAATCCTAAATAAAACTATTATTGGTGATTTTGCCGACATTTTGACACGACGTGGCCACTTTAACTGTCAAATAGATAATTATTTCCTAAAATGTAGATCTTTAGATCACAGTGCAATGTGACAATGGAACAAATCATGAATGAATGCTTTATTTCGGTTTAAAACCAGAACCAACAAAAGAATAATAAAATCATATTTTTACAAGAAAATTTATCAGACAGCAACCAAAAAAGGACTAGGCTGTACCATCGTAGACATAATTCAAAATAAAAACACAATAATAATACATTGTTGGAAAACACATTATAGCTAAAGTGGAAAAAAGTAATTCAATCTAATTTTATTGTAACCTTTGATAATTTTAGATTTGACAGTTTTCTTGAAAACTAACAAAGAATTACACAACTTTATTATAATGTTTAGTCCCTTCCAAAACTGACACACACCTGTACTAGAGATTAGTTCGGACTTTTTAAGTTTCAAACATGATGACAAAAAGTCACTAAAAGGGTGAAAATGGCATCATCCCCTATGATAACTGCATACGTAATACGATAATGACCTGCCAGGTGTACAGGAGATAAATAAATAACTGCAAGCATAAAGTGTCAGTCTAATTAGAAACGAAAGGTGTGGGGATGGATGAGAGGAGGGACGGTGGCAGCCTGGGCAGAACCGCTCGAACTCAGGGAAGAAAACATGTGAGGAATCTGGTAAAATCCTTCCAGCTGCTGCTCACTGAGCGAGGACTGAGCTCGAACAGGTTTTCCAGTGATGCTGGAGCTCTGATGTGGGTTTCTGTCACGGAGGCTGAAGGAGTGGAACCGACATGTGAAGGAAAAAGCGAGGACACTCCCAGAGAAACAGCAGGAGGATCTTCTGAGGATGTCGCTTCTGCTTAATCAGGATGTACAGCTCCACGGAGTCCAGCAGAGCTGAAACGTGGCGCCGTCACACACTGGGAAGCCTGGAGACGATCCATCATCAGTCCGGCAATTTTGCTTCATTTATGTAACACTTCATTTGGAGCTGGGAAATATATCGAGATTTTCAAATATATTGAGTTTTTGTAGCACAAGATATAGAATGAGGGAATATCGTTTATTTTGAGTTAGCGTGTTTCAAGTTAAAACTATCTGTTTTTTTTAGCATTTTTCACAACTGTATCCTCATTATGTTCATTAAAAGTAATTGTTTTTGTGCTTCTTATCCTTAATAAAACAGCATGTAGCACTCAAGGCTGTAAATTTGAATAGTTTCTTTCTTTATTTGACCCAAAAATATTATATCGAGATATATATCGTATATCGTGATTAAGGAAAAAATGATTGAGATATGAAATTTGGTTCATATCGCCCAGCCCTAACCTAATAAAATTTTGTAGATAAGATATTTACAGAAATAACAAGAGGAAAAGTTTAAAAATATATATATATTTATGCATAAAACTGAACCTATCAGTGAGGGAAGACTAGAGATGAGGTCAAAAACAATATAAACATCCTTAAATAGGATTTAAAAGAGTGAAATAACTACATTAAAACTGACCAAAGTTGGATGAAAAATAAATAGAAATCAATTGAAACAGATTAAAAAGGATAAAAATAATAAATAAAAAATTAAGTGAATAATGATAATAAATTAAAACAGACAAAAACAGGAAAATAAATCAAAAACATTTAAATAGGTCAAAATAGCATGAAAATAAAGATAACAGAATAAAAGTAAATAATTAAAGACTAAAACAGGGTAGAATATGGAAAGAGAAAATATAAAATTTTACAAAACACAACATGCAACTAAAAACAGAATAAAACATACGTCTCATTCAGTTTAAACACAAGCCAGGTGAAGGATGGTTTTTATCATGAATATTTCTTCAGGAAGGTTGTTCCACAGAAGAGAAAGGAACACGTTTACGTTGTATTACTTTGTATACAACAAAGAACGTAGAGAATATTTAATATTTCCGTTTTACTGTGTTTCATTTTCCAGAAACGTTTCTGTCGGCCTTGGCCCCGTCAGCGTCTTCCCCCCACACTTCCCGCTCCTCCGGCCCCTCCCACCTGCACTCGTCTGGCAGCCCCTCTTCCCCGCCAGCCTGGACCCGCCTGTCTGAGCGGCCCCCGGGACTCAAGACGTACCGCTCCAGCTCCCGCGGGGCCCTCAGACTCACCATCAAGCAGGAGTCCGGCTCTCGAAAGGTGATCCACAACTCGGTCTGCGACTCGGGAATCAAGCGGGACCACATGGGGCAGCTGACAAATGGCGAACGCCCCCCTCAGGCATCCAGCAGAGACCCCCAGCATCCTCAGCTCGACGAGATGTCCAACGGATCTCCGCCCGGAAAGGCCGACCAGGCCACGCCGACTTCCAAAACGCCCCCGAATCCCGTCTCTGCTGCAGAGCCACATCACGTTTACATCGACTTTCCCCCGAGAGACGTCAGCGCCCCCAAACTGAAATGCTACCGGAGCGACGCGTCGCCCGAGCTTCAGCGCTTCAGCCCGCCGCCTCCACCTCTCCACGAGGACATGCTCAGTGAACATCTACAGAGTGCCATCGACAGCATCCTGGAGCTCCAGCGCCTGCAGGGCCCCTCTGCAGCCCCCACCAGGGCCCCATCAGGCCCTTCCCTGGACCAGGCTGTCACCAGCATCCTGGAGGGACACTTGTGAGGTAATCCCAAACCATCTGAGACCGGATAAACACATAAATGAGACTTCTAATCTGATCCCAGAAGCGTTTCAGATTTTTCTCAAACTGATTGTTTGAAGATTAAAAGGGGAGGAAAAAAACGAAGAGGCACTATTAAGAAATGCATACCAGACAACAGCACTATCTATAGTCCGATAGATGTTAGATACTTCATTTTTGATGTATGTTTGTGGAAGAAAAATCTATTTGAATAGGAGCTATATTGTTTCAGTGGTAGTTAAGTCATTCAGAGGTTTACGACACTGGTGTGACCCTCATCAGCATATAGTATATAGCATATAAGTAATAGTGAGGATAACGAAAACGTGGAGTAGACTGAAATTATTCAATAGTTTTTTATAAGATTTTTTTGAAAATTGTGAAGTTTTTTTTTTTTTCAAAAATTTTTTAAACAAAAAACAATTCTTTTCTCGCATAGTGCCAAGCTTCCAGGGTATTTATTTTGATAATCTGTGCCAATTGTGTTTTACATTGAGAACGGTGGTGAATGTAAGAGGTGTGTGCGTGCTTTCATGTGGATTAGCTTGATCCGGAGGGCGTGTTGTGTGTGTAAACATTAAATCCTGCGACGGGACCTTACAAAAAAAAAAAGAAAAGAAAAGAAAAACAACCCGGCGCAGTGCGTCATGTCGGCTTAATGAATGAAACTCCAAAGAAGTTGTGACTTGGTATATCCTGAATACACCAGCAAACGTCCACTTTGTGTCTCTTCCCACAAGCTGGAGCCCCAGAGGGAAGGTGGGAGGGCACAAAAAACACATCTGTTTATTTTTAAAGGTTTGGGGCCTTTGCTGGAGTCTCAACTGTGAAATATTTCTAGTTTCTCTGTCTGTTTTGAGAGACAAGAACCGTGTCCCATTCTGTGTGTATTACCATGCAAGCAATAATAAGTTAGGGTTGTTGGGAGCAGTGGTGGTGCAGTGAGGAGGTCATTGGATGAAAACGAAAGTTATTTTTCCACACTGAGGGATGCTTCATTTGTCATCAGAGCCTAAGTTGATTACAAGTTATTTCTAACATGTTTCAAGGGCTTGAGAGTGACCTATTGGCATCAATGACCACGAAATGTCCAGTTTTAGAAGACAATAAGACAGAAAGCGTACAGAGCACGAGCCTCCCTGCATCGTCATACAGCCTTTGACCAAAAACTTGAGGAATCATCCGCTACCATTTCGCATCGTCTTTTATCCACTTGTTTCTAGCCTCTGCTGTAATAAGCCGAAGATTTTATTTTGAACCGCTGTGGAGCAATATATTATTCTTTTATCATTATTGTTTTTGTTAATGTGACAATCTTATGGGTTCGTATGGAAATGTGTGAAAATATCTGCGAGTTGTGTCGGTTCTTCAACTCATGAAACAAGTGCAAATATTACTCATGGATGGGTTTTAACTTGGATGAATTGTAAAAGCTGCAAAATATCTTTAATGTATGTCGTGTTAATTGAAAATGTGATTCAAAGTTGAGCCGGTATGGAGTCCTTTTTGTGCCTTTATTATGCGATCTGAATGATTAGGAAACCAAATACTCTGAAATTATACTGATCAGTCGAAGCTAATTTGGATTTTACATTGCTCTTGAGATTTGTTATTGTACGTATTTTTACATGTTATAGCATTTTGCTGCCACTGGTAGGCAGTATCAGTATTGCTCTTTAATAAGCTACCACTGTTAGCTTTTAGCTTTGCCAAGAAAAGAAGTCAAAGTGGACAAATTTTGATTTTCTATGGAGAAACTAAGTGTTAAATGATGACATTTGTTCTCAGTAGATGTTATTTTCACCTGTTCTTTGCAACTTGATCTTTGTTGTTGCTTGTTTAGTTAAAATTTGTTTTCTGTCCCAGTTGTCCCCAATTAGCACGAGCTAACTCTTATCCAAGCAACATTTAGTACCATCTCCAAGTATCTGCAATTTTACCCTCCGAGTATTGCATCTTTCTCTAACTGCATTTTAAAAAATACCCAACTTTGGTGGGAGAGGGATAAACTGGCCTACAATATTCACTTTCATCCCAAGTATTTGCTTTAACTGTCCCTGTTTATGTTTGACAGCAATATAAAGGCACAAAACGGGCTGCATATTGAGGTTGAAGAGATATTTTAGCCTTTTGTTTATTTTTTTTGCTGGTTTGTGTTAAGGTTGTAGGTGTTGTCAATGTGGAGCAGTCAGAGCTCTCAGTTTGGAGAATATGAAAAGGATTCAATGGTTTGTATAATGAATTTATACTTCATTTTACTCCACTTTTGCATCAGTTATTGACTATTTTGTTGACTATTGAATATTGACTATTCAACTGAAAAACATCCACATTGCTCAACATCATAGGGGTATCCTGCTGCAGTCATGGTTTAAAACTTAAAATACCATGTTTTCATCACAAAAGTACACGTAAAAGTAAAAAGCACAAAGACTAAATGATGCAGAAAGCTAGCCAGCACCCATATTTGGATCAGCTACAATGCATGACAAGGTGTAAAACATGGACGTACTTTGGTCAAGAAAATAGAGGTAGTAAATGGCTGATGCAGAGGTGATACGGTGTGAAATAAATTATGGAAATGATTTGTTAAAATACATGGAGAAATTTAGCTTTTATCCCAAAAGCTAATGAACATCATTCAGATTTTCTAAACCGTGTGCTCTGACTGCAGCGTAGCACATACTGTACTTCACAACTGTCCTTGAGAAAAAAGCAAACCTGAAATATCTTTAAGGCTTGATTTGTAAATTGGAATTGTTTCATAATTGCCTTATTGTCAATACCTTGTTCCTTGTGAAGGAAATGAAAAGATTTTGTTTAATTTTTGCTTTTTCAACAAAAGGTACCCTAAAATCTGGTATTTTAAAAAAAAGAAAAGAAAAAAGCCTTGGGACTAAATCGAACAAATGTCTTATTGTCTTGAATTGTATCTTCACTTTTTTCTTTTCATATATGTAAAAAAAAAAGTCTTTTGTGAAATGAACAAAAGGAGTTTTAATATGCAGTAATTTTAGTGTTGAAACTCTCTGTACAAGTGCTTGTGGACACGCACGGAAGATCCACGGAGGAAATTGGATTATGGCTTTTTGCAACCATGAAACTACAAACAAAAATCTTGGCGGGAAACTGCAATACTGGTTGTGAACTGAGCTAACCGGGCGCTAACCGAAGCTTCATTTTCATTTCCTGAAATTCTTTCCTTAAAAAAAAGAAAAAAATAAGAAGTCAAAATTTGAAGCAACATTCGATGTGTCTGGATCTTCAGGTGTGTTTCCACCTGCAGAGGTTTCAGTATAATGCAGTAAAGATGTCAGCGTCTTTTCACAACACTTGATTGCACTCTTTGTTGCCGCTGAACTTCTTAAAGGGGACATCCGCCAAAATTTTCTTTATTTCTTAAAAAGTATTTCCCAAAGGTTTCACTTATTTATAGCGAAAAGACTGTCAGCATGAGAGAAAGTCAACTTTGATGGAGTCCCCTTGCACGAAGCAGCATCATGTGCCATTGTCGTTGCAGTGTCAAACACTGACCGCTAGAAATATGTGCAGTTTTGTCAGCATCTTAGGACAAACAGATTCTGCATGTTGAGCCATTTTATTTATTTATAAATGTGCTTTATTCATTTGTTTTTTTTCCTGACTGAACTGTGAAACCAGGGGAGCTCATAACTTTACACTAATTTAACGTCAGATACAAAACATTCGACTGACAGATTGTTCTGATGCCAAAATCAAGAGGCCTTAATTCAGCAAACCTAGATTGTAAAAAAGTAAAAAAAGTCCAACTTAAGACTCCTTCAAACTGAAACGAGTCACGAGTGATTCATATATGAAATGTTAAGAAAACCACTTTTGTACTCATTTTTACAGACTATTTATTAAACTGTGATTTTGTAAGAAATAAAAAGTGAGTCTTGTGTATTTTTTCCACTATGTTGACATGTACACTCAAACAGTAGTGCATCAATAACACTATCAGTCTAAAACTGTGTATGTAGATGGTATTTTTTAAAGTGTTACCATCCTGGTTGGCTTTATCTTTGAATATCATACTTTGATATCATTACTAAGGCTGGTACACAATAGCATTTATGATACTATAGAGCAGGGGAAAATATGAACACCACAAAAATAACTGCAGAACCAAAACAATAAAAATAAATCGACATTTAAATAAAGCTCTTTTAACTCAAAGATAGTATTCTCAGACTGCACATTTAGTGCAAAAAATACCAGACTAAAGAAACTTTATACAGTTGTGTACTTTGCTACAAAATGTCTTTTTCTTCACAAGATGTGAGAACAGTTAAACAAGACAAACTGGTTAAGTAGTTATTTAAAAACTAGAGTAAATAATCAAAGAATATTTCAAAATATTAACTATTTTTTACACTCTGGTCTCGTAAGCCAGAGAATTTTTGGCATTTGGTGCAAACCATCTAGTGTGGACTGTGGACCAATGTCAGTTGCAACGGCCGAATGATTAAATGTGATTTATGGTTTCATCCAGCAGCCGCGCGGCTAGAAAATCATCCCAATCTTCATATGGTCTTTTACGGTGGATGCATTTCTGTAAGATGACGAGGCATCAGCTTACAAAACCGGCTTCTCAGCAAAATCACTCTGTACCAAATTTAGATTAAAAAGAAACAAAAAAAAAAACTAGTTCCAATTATAAAGAATCGGACATGCATGGGGAAAAAACTAGGCCTGTCAAGATGATTAGACTGACTAATGCAGAGACTGGTCACTGATCATTGATCCGTGAAATTAACACATCATTACTCAAGCCACATTAAAAATCTGAGATTATCATATCTTTAGAGATGACTGTGTGTAGACGCTTCCTGAACATAATCCACTTTCTCCTCCTTATTGGATGGTTGCCATTGCAGCATGACCCGTTTGAATTTTCACACAATTAATGACTCATCTTTCCATCTGGACCACTCCTTACAATAAACTGATGGTATTAATTAGTACTCGCTCAGTTTAGTACTTGAAAAAATGGTATTGGTGGATCCATGCTCACAAATAATGACGCACACAGAAGATTAATACAAACATTTTTAGTTTTATTCACAATTTTGGGTTTAAATTCAACACAGAATATTTTATAATTCGAAGATTCATAATGTAAATAAACTCATGACTTCTGTAGTGCTCTGCCTTGGGTTCAGTTTTCAGCCAACACATCAGCGTTGGAAACTTTTTTTTACGGTGCCGTTCGAATCGTGAAAAAGACGTCATGGAAAAACTGCTGTCAAAAGTTGAAATGTTGTCACATCCTTAACTTTGTGCCGACTCCGCCCTCCGGTGTGGGGGATTAAGAGGCACGTAGAGCCATGGAGATGCCCCACCCATCGGGAGATTCAGCCAGAGGATGTGCACAACTGAAAACTAACCAAACATCTGAGATGAGCAAAATTCAAACCCAGAAGCACATCAGCGACAAACTAATCTTTTAAAAAAAAGTTGGTCTTAACATGCTTCTGGGAAAATCAGCCTATTGACTTAAAACAGACAACAGACTGGAAAAAACACACTAAGGAGAGCACGAAATGATTGAAAGTCATCAAAATCACCCTTTCAACATGTTTACGACTCTGCTGAAGGTGATAAACTGCAAACCTGCAAGGGGAAGGGGAGCTAGTTTGGTACATTTAAGGGGAAATTAAGAGCAGGAAGCAGCTTTTTCTTAAAAAAAAACAAACAAAAAAAACACAATTAATGATTATCAATATCATACTTTGTCTTCATAAATAATTTTTTCAAGTTTAAAAATCAGCGTCCCTACACGGTCGGGTCCTCCACGGCAGAGCAGGTTCTGCGCTGGATTTCATCTCCACAGTTACACATCTGTAAGTTTGCAGCAGTCATCAGTGCATTCCTCTTCCAATGGAAAATGGTCGTTAGTGTTGCAGGATCCATGAAGCGGTGGAGAAGCCTCGCATCCGTCCGCCGGCCGGTCAGTTCAGCCTGATGGGCAGGTCCTCTCCGTATTTGCGGAGGAACTTGCTGTGATTGTGGTCGACGGACCAGAGGGGAGGGAGGTGGCGGGGCTGCATGGTGGTGAGGAAGTGCTGCCTCCAGCGACGCTCCAGGTCCATCAGGCCTCGCAGGCCCTGCTCGGCGTGAGCTCGCACCACTTTCAGACCGTGAGGCACGTACGTCTCGTTCAGTATCCTTCAGAGGAGAGAAGCGGGAAGACGGTGAGGGACATGCTAAAAATCCAACACGGGGCGAAAGTTAAACCCATGAAATGGGCGGAGTCGGACGGCTAGTTACACCCAGCAGAGGTTGGAAATGTGAAAGAGCCCAATGTAAAAGAAGTTAGGGCATCTTTTAAAGTGTGAATAAAAAACACAATGCAGTGGTTTGCAATCTAACAAACTGAAGCAGTTTCAGGATGTTCCTGCAAAACTGAAGACTAAATATTCATTGTCTGGGTTCATCATCAGAGATCAGAGACATCTGAGTGAGAGAGGTACCGTCTACACAAGGGATCGGCTGATATGCTTATTTTAGGGCCGATAACGGTTATTTTTAAATAAGGGAATAATGAGATATCGATATTCGTTTGCAGCAAAAAATTAAATGCTGGTGTCAAAATTGAGAATAACAGGATCAGATTGTTTTGTACGCGGTGAAAATCTGTGACATAAAGTCCTTAAACTGTTGGAGATTAAACATAAAATCTGATTAGTTTAGTTTTATGGTAAGTATAACAGTTAATTAATAATTAATGATGTCTTGTGTTCTCTCTCAGGTATATTCAGCCTGCAAAGAAATATTAGGAAGAAATCACTGCATGAGCTCAGACAGACTGGGACGGGAGGAAAAGTAGAAAACTTCTAAGTCATGGATGCTGCATCATCTGGACTGAAGAGGAGGGAACGCCCAGTTTGTTAGCAGCATTCAGGTTAAAATAGGGATGGGCGCTATGGATTAAAGATTTATCACCATTTCTGTTTTTTAATCACAGCGTCAATAAGTGACAATAAAAAAAACAAACCTTAATCTTTCATACTATAAATCTTTCAACACTTTCAGTCTTGAGACGGCCTAAAATACAACTAGAGGTTTCTAAATGTATTAAGTTCCAGTAACAAACCTGTACTACAAAACTGTGGTGGGTTAAAACCGAACCAGATCCAGTTAACGGAGCTGGAGCCTCTAGAGGGAACAAACCTCTCCAGCATCTTTATTCGTTCTTTGCTGCACGCAGGAGTTTATTGTTTTTATTGTGAGAGGATTAATTATTTCCACAGTTAATTTCTCTGACAGTGTATCGTACATGACAACATATCGCCCATCCCCAGTTCAAAGGCCGGCATCTCTGCTGGTATATGGGCAAACTGGTATCTATCAAAACTGGAAACTTGCAGATTGGATTGCTCAATGTGTAACTTCACTCATTTAAAAACACAAAAAAAAAATCATATTTTTGTTCCTATATTTAATTATTTGACAATAAATATAAAAAATAAAAAAAAGAATAACTGAGCCACCTGTCTGGCTAAAATAAATCCACGGTAGTCCATGTGTGTGAAAACTCACCGGGTCTCCAGTCCGGCCGCCTGCTGCAGCGCCTCGCTCGTCAGCTCCTGCTCTTCTTCAATGTTCAGGAAGTTCTTGATGAGGACCTGCAGCTCCTCCCGCCGCTGCTCTGGCAGCCCCTCCCCGGCGCTGAGCAGGGCCCGGGCCGCCGAACGCACCCGCCGGCGGTCCGAGTCCTCCAGCAGCCGGACGCCCTCCTCGCAGCCCTGAGGGGCGGCGAATTCCTCGGCCAGCTGCTGCTTCAGGAAGCCGTCGTGCACGTTGGAGGCGGCGTGGCAGCTGGTGCAGAGCAGCAGGATGTCGTGGGAGTTGTGGTCCTTCATCTCGGTGGGGAAGTGCCGTCTGTACTCGTGTGGGACGATGTTTTTCCTGTTAAACCAGGTCAGAGTTAACGACTCGAGTGCTCCGACTGAACTGGGCGTGCTGGCAGAAACGAGAGGCTTTAAAAACCTGATGTAGGAGTCGGCTTTGCCACAGACCACGCAGAGATTCTCCTTGGCCGTCAGATAATAGTCCTGCTGCGAGTCGGGACGTCCCGACGGCTCGAACAGCAGCCGCACAACGAAGGGATCTTCACTCTGAAGCACTGCAGCAGAAACACGACATTTTCTGAAACGCCAACGACAAAAATGTAGCAGAAAAAGCTTGCGGGACTACGGAGAAAATATTCAAATTGATGATTGAAGATTTGGTCTCGTTAATCAAGTCAAAGCCTGGAGTCACATCAGATGAAGTCTAACCAGTGGCTGAACTGGGCTCAAACTGGGCCAGGAAACAACAATGATTTCAATCAGCAGCAAATCTACGACAAAATGACGCCAGCGGCCCAGAGTGCAGAGCTGGAACCAGTAAACGCCCATTTATGCTCGATGCAGATGACGGATATGCAGACGGAAAGTTTCGTCCATCTTCTGCGTCAATTACGCGTGTTTTTGGTGCGTTTTCAGACTCCTTGTGCATCCGGTCACTCAACGCAGAAGACGGAGTAATACCACCGGAAACCGTGGTGGCAGTGTTGAGCATAGTTGAGCAGAAACAAAGCAGAGAAGAAGAAGAAGAGGACTGGGGAGAGGAAAACCATAGAAGAAGAAGATGAGGACAAAAACTGTCGAAGTTGCACAAGCTTTTGAAATAAGACTCTGCAGGTGTTCAACTGCAGGTGAAGAAACAACTTCATAGCAGTGCGTTTCTGCCGCCAATCGATGTCTGACACTAACGTCGTATCGCGAAGTTACCCATGAACTCGGCACTGCCCCCTAGCGGAGGCCATTTGTAGCAACACAAAAGACAGATGAAGTATGAAGACCGCGATACATGAAGATGTTTGTATCGGCTGTTTATGACCGTCAGGGAGCAGAAATGGGCCTTTAAAACGCAAAAACAGGATCTTAAAAAGCTGCGTACGAACAAATACCTGCAAGAGAAAAAAACTCGCAGGACCAAGAGAGGCTGATGATGTTTCCTGCAGGTTGATCGTGGCTCCTGAATTATGGAGAGCAGCAAGTTCTCACACATTTCTATTAGATAATAACAAAATATAAAATATGCTGAACTTTCCCCTAGTTGTATTCAGACAGTTTAACCCTTACAGGTCTGGGCCCATTTTGGCCCAATACTTTTCATTTTTAAAGTAAAAATAATCCACCATACTGACATTCAAGTCGGCCGCAATTCAGTTGTTCAGTTTATGAGACAGAAAGGTGGGCATTGAATGTGTTTATGTGTTTAAGTTCATGAGTATGATTTGGTGAGTGATTTTTTTCTAGAATTGCTGATTGTTGTACGTTTTTATGTTAAACACTGTGTTACTTTCCTGTATGAGGTGCTTTATAAATCAATAATCTAACAGCCAATCAAGTTAAACCTGCAGGACCGCAGCATATCCCTGATCTACCTTCTCCACGTTTACCTATTTTATTCCCGCAATCGGCTCAAAAATTCCTCGAAATCATCAAACCCAATCTGTCGGTGAGTAGGATCAGATGATTAGAGCTTTTATATGAATATACAGAAAGAAATGTTCCTCCAAGTTCCTTTCTGCGGTCAGACTGTCTGCTTAGCAAAGTTAATGCATTCCTTATGGGGTTAAAGGAGCTATACCCGATTTTGGACGCTCTTTCTCTGCCAGGCTAATTTTCAGAACGTCCACTCCGATCAGCCAGTAATAGCGTTCCCCTAGTGATCCGGAGTCAAGTTACGAAAGTTAAAGCCCTTAGCCGAGAAAAAGTGTCACACAAAAGCTAAAAAAAATAGCCGCTATTGCTAACTAAGCTAGCCGGACGTGAAATCGGGTATAGTCCCTTTAAGAAGCGCTAACTGTGCAGCATCGAGTGCAACTTGGACGGATAAAAGCCTTGATTTTATAAAACGGTTTACCTCCAATTCCTTTATCTAGGTACCACTTGGCTTTCTTCTTATCACAGGTACACAGAGGCTGGCCGTCGGGTGCATAGAGGAAGCAGTTATCATACAGAGGAGACTTCCTGGAACAAGCAGAGGACAGAAAACTCATGCATTACGGATCCTCTGCTCGTCTTCAGCATCGTAAAAACTCTCCTCACCTGGCAGAATATCCGACGCCCAGCGGCTTCCTCTTGTTATTTTTCCGAGGGTCTGGGACTTGCTGATCTCCAGACTCTGGGCTTTCGTTAACTGCCGGTTTCCGTGTCCGCCGTCGTCTCTCTCCCTCGCCCGCCCTGTCGTCTCCGTCTCCTCGGCCCCTGAAAGGAACATCCATCAGCCCCTGACAGCGGGAGGCCAGCTCAGAGAAGGAGCTCCCAGCGGGAAGGGAGGGGCCGGCTTCAGACTGGAGACCGAGCAGGTGGAGAAAGAGGGCGATGGAAACCTGAGCATCTCTGGCAGCGTAGGTCATCTGGAGAGAAGGAAGATTCAGAGGCATTTATTACCCAATTCCTCCATAACACCTTCAATCTTACATGAAATCTTTATGATAAATCATTAAATTAATACTTTACCTGCTCTAGTGTCAAGCTATCTGCTTCCCAGTCGCTGCAGCGCAGCTCCAAAGATTTATCTAAAGATACGTTCAACAGATCTAAAGCCAAAGACTTCAGACTGAGGCCGTTGTTCACAGAAGATTGCCTAAAAATGGGAAGATACTCATAAAAGATGGCCCACAAGTTAAAGGGAAACTTTTTAACTTTTGGCCTATAGCAGTCCTAAACCTGTAATTTCCCCCCAAATTAAATTTTTAACACAAATATCAGACTAGTATGAGAAATAATTACGGATATAACGATATGATACAATTTAGAATCGATTCAAAACGGTTTAAATGGCAATCAATGTAGAAAAAAGGAAACATCGATTCTCATACAACCCATCAATCCATCAATGCAGATGACGTTCAAAACAAATAAAAACGTTTGTTCATAAAAATATTTGTGATAATTTCCATATCTATAATAATTATTTGTTCGGTGTTTAGTTTTGTTAGTACAACAGAAAATAGAAGGTCACGGTTTTTAAAAAGGGAGAAAAAGGCAAATATAAGAAAAAGACGATTCGTTTAACCATAAAATGACTAAAATTTGTTTTATTGGAAAAAAAGTGAAAAGTCGAATCGAATTCTAGCTTGAGTGAATCGTTACATGCTAGAAATAACGGCTTATTTCTGGGGTCAGTATAGTTGGCGCTCTGAGGGGGCTGCCCTCTTCAGGAACCAGACATTGCAACTCTGCATGAGCGGATCCGTCTCTTATGGGGTCATGTGACCTGGAGGCTTTGCCCTGCAGCTATAAAACACAGGGGGCTGTGCTTTATGCTCATTTTTGCCTTAAAAATCTATTAAATCAGAACAAAGTAAGAGGGGGGTAACGCGGTGTCTGAGGAGAACATAAAGAAATAGACCGTTTCATTTTGCAGTAATGTCGTGTGGCCTGTGAGAAGTTACAGATTTGGCCCCCTCGTGGCCAAAAGTTCTACTGTATCACTTTAAATAAATAATAATCAGCGACATTATCCCTACCTTTGTCTTAAGGCAAGGTAACGCAGGTCGACCGTGCACGTCAGCGACAGGCCATAGTCGCGCGTCAGCCGCTTCCCGTCTTCGTAGCAACCGACGCCCACTTTCAAAACGTGCGGGTCTCTGAGAACTTCCACCAAGCTAAACGGGAACGGCTGCTGCCCGCCGCGAAACGCCAGCAGCCTCACCAGCACGCACAGCCCTGAGTACGTGGCCATCTGCAGCAGGGACACGGCGCAGGCTCGACCTTTCACCGACACCTGCAGCAGAAAGCAGCGGCCGGGTCACATGGAGCGAAAGGTCTGAAACGGGAGGATGATGCTCGAAAGGAAAATTCCACCTGCCTCGTTTTTTATACTTAAAAATATCAAGATAATGAATTAGTTTGGACTTTTTTTGGTACTGCGATGTCAGCATTTCTCATTTCAAAGCCGAAGCGTGTAAATTTAGGTGGATTGTTCCTTTCTTTTCAAATGATACAAACATGCAAAAGGTCTTTCTTACGCCGTCGATCTTTACCCATTCACAGTCCAACCCCAGCACAGGGAAGACCGAGAGCTCCTTCTGCATCAGAGGCCACAGCTGCTGCCACTCCTGCTCGCAACTGATCATCACCGGTTTCACCCCCAGCAGCTGATCAGACGACGCGATCTGGACGGGAGGGGGCGTTTTGGTGGTCTGACACTCCACAGTCTTAAATTCTTTCTCTGGGTTATGTGGAGGCTGGATGTACGGAAGCTCCCCGGCTTGGAATTTCTCCTCTACAGGACACAGAGCTTCCACAGAGTCAGCCGCCCTCTGGATGGAGGGCAGCTTCTTCCTTTTGGTTCGATACACCCGCCATATGAGGAGCCCCCCTAAGGTTGCCCCTAGCACCGTTGTAATGACGGCGGTTAGAGGCCCTCGGTGAGACATGCCGACGTGAGGCGATTTTTAATTAAATTGAAAAAGTTCAAACCTGAAGAAACGAAAATAGTTAATATGCGGACAGATGTAGAAGCTGCGAACAGCCAATCTGGGGGTCTTACCTTCTTTGTGTCAGTGAGCCCCCATGCAAACCCTGTCGTTTCTGTTGCTTTGGTGGGCTCTGGTCATGTCTAAGCCAAACAAAGAGGCATTGTTTTACAAAAAAGCTCACACGTTCATGCTTCCATATCATTTAATGGAGAAACAGTTTAGTAAGCGGTTCTTCATTTAAAGTAATAACATCTACAGATTACTATGCAAAAGTACTGAAAAGCTTTGGCTAAAACCCCTGAAGCACTGCAAGCATTTGAAGACTAAAACTAGTTTAACTATAGGAGCATACTACTATATAACTTTCCTGAAGAACAGCTTCTTTACAGCTGCATGTCTACAACAGACAACTAGTGATGAGGCTTTAGTAAATACATAAATCAACTGCCTTTCTCAGCTCCTGGGACAGGTTCATCGGTTTCCTGTTATGGTTCTTTTCGCTTTTAAAAAAAAGTATATTTATTAATTTTGCAGAGTTAGACAATCATGGATAGAGGACATGACACAAGTATGGACCCTCTTTTACAATTCACAACTAACCTAGAACACGATTATACTGTCCCACATCGAAAACAAAATACAAAAACAGAAAGAAAGAAAAAAAATACAATAAATAATTAAATTGAAATAAAAAATATATAAATAAATAAAATACAAATAAAATGAGCATAAAAATGTGTAAAATAAAATAAATAAAAATAAAAAACTAAATAAAATAAGACAATAAAAAAAGAAATAAAAAGGCAAAAAATCAGGCTTTAACACTTGAAAAAGTGCCCCTGATGTTTTTAAGGAGACAACGCCTCATGTTCAGCTTTGCCACGTTTTCAATGTGTTGCATTTTTAATAGATGGAACTTCAGCAATGTAGACAAATGATGCGACTTTGTAATCAGAAGTACCATTTGCTTTAATGAATCAAAGACTCTCTTGTTTTAATCATAATATTCCTCCAAAAATTGTACAGGATTGAAATGTAAACAAGCGAAAAGCAGCAAATTTCCCCAAAAAACGTGGTTAAAACCTGAAGTCTGGCTGATTGGAAACGAAATTTAAAGAAATGATAATAGCATGTAGTCAACCTGTCTATGATAATGTGAAGTCACGAAGCAAACCCATCTCTACCACGGGTTTATTAGTTAATTAAATTGACAAATTCCCCACAACAACCTCTGGCTTAGGTTAGCATCCAGCTGTCAGTGAAAACAGATAACAAGCAGCTTTTTTCGAAGCTGAAGCATAGTTACATCAAAGTCAAATAGGATTTTACACATTTGTCTCAAATGCAAAAAGTAAATTGTTGCTTTTAAAAGCTTGTCCGGTTTGTTTTCCCTCTTTGAGGCAACAGCAACACGGCTAGCCACATCAGTTAGCCATTAGCTCGCTAATACATTAACACAGGTGTTGGCATGTTTTCTGACCGCAGCGGCAAAACTGCTGCTAAAAACAATACAACCGAGAGTAATATCTGATGCACAACCTTACCTTCACGTTTCTACCCAACAAAACGCCACTTTCTCACACATGTACACTTGTTTGCAGCACTGACCCATAGCTTCCGGGCTGCATTTATAACCGCTATGCTGCAGGTGGTGGAAAGTGTTCAGCTAGCGCCACCTGCTGGCTGGGCGGACTAACACCACTGGACACTTTAGCCTATTTAATTTATTAATAATAATAATAATAATAATGATAATTCAATGTAGGTGAAGTGCTTTTAATTTTAATAATCTATTCATGCTTTTTTCAAAAGAAAAAAATCCAGTATCTTATGTTTTTTTGTCAAAAAAACAGTTTAGTTATAAAACTAGAATCAATTAGCAATAAATTGATTTTCATTCTGCAAATCTTTAAAAAATGAAGAAAAATTATAATTTTTTTAACAGGCTTTGTATGTTCAATTAAATCCACAGCACACTCAGTTTTTTTCTCTATCACCATGAATTTATTCAATCTTTGAGCTTCAGTATTTCTCCAAACAACTGGAATAAAGAAATGAAATAATTACAAAATGGAAAAATAGATCAGAGAACAAATCATATTCACAGATTCGTTTAAAAAAAAATACAAACATGACAGAGAGAAATAAGAAAGTGAGAGATGAAGCCAGTTTTATCTCCCTGCGGTTTTTTTGCTGCCAGTTCGACCACAGCAGTCTAACGGAGGTCAGGCCAGATCAGCATGCAGCTTCTCAGCCACTGACTAACCCATGTTGATCAAGATCACATGTGAGGTCAAATAATCTACTTTAGTGCTTGTGCAAAATAAAAATAAAAAATTAACTACTAAAAAAAACAACAACAGAGAGGCGGTGAAACAGGATTGTTGCATCCTACCGTGTTAAATAATAATTAAAAAAATAGATTGTTACCACACAAAAAAAGGAAACACGTAAAATGTTAAGTACTGATTTGTACTAAACTATTAAAACCTAAGAACAGGTAAGACAGAGGCAACCATTTAGCCACCGCCACCAATGCTAGGTCCACAATGATTGTTGCTGCAAAGATACCCTATTTGTGATGAGATGCTTACTATCCAATCACAGGATGCAACACACGGCAATAAAAAGGGTTTTTTGTTTTTGTTTTTGTTTTTTCAAAAATTGGGGGGAAAAAATTAAGCAGCTGTCCCTTCACAAAAATCTCTTTACATCACATTAAAAATTAGCACTGCTGTGAGCTGTGTGTACATTATAGATTCTTTATAGATATATATATCTATGTATAATATATTTACGATCATTTCTTGTGTCCATGAAGATAAACGTTTCATCGTAGCTAGCCTGTGCCTTTGGCAAGATTACTTACAACTCTTCTGTTAGATTCCAAAGCTATTTAAAATATACTTAATGCATAAAAATAAAGATTTTGGCATCGTCTCACTCTATTCTTACGACTGGGAAGTTTTTAATGGGAACTTCTCGTCAGGGAGTCGAGTTTTTCTCAGTGCTGTGATTTCCTCGGCGGGGCGAGGCAGGCCTCGTCGTGCCTACTTGGTGCGCAGGGAGCTGGGCAGGGCGAGGGCGGAGGCTCCGCAGGGTAATAATAACCTCTGCGCTCCGAAGCACAAACAAAACGATACAGATAATGCTAATGAGATGCCAGGGGAGCCTCACCCTTAACAACCTGCTTTGTTTTTTGTTTTTTTTAATTCTTTCATTGCTGAGCAGAGTTCTGCTCTCCGCTGAGTCATCGTCTCCCAGGTCGGATGTGTCTGTAAAGCACGGGGAGAAGCAGGAGGAATCTCCCAACTGTTTGCTGCAGTCTTTTTTTTGTGTCCAGAACTTTCTGGGTTCAGTCTTCAGAGCTGGATCTCGAAGGTTTTCTGCAGCTCGGTGGAGAAGGGATTCGTGGGGGAGGGCGTGGTGTGCTGACGCGAGCGGCTCTCCAGCGCCGCCCACTGTGCTTCGAAAGCGTCTTCCTGTGGAGGAGGAGGAGGCGCGGCGGGCTGGGTGGACGGGGAGGAGGGAGCGGCGTGGGTGGAAGCGGCCCAGTTGTCGGCGCCATTGAAGGTGGCGCTGCCGTTGGACGGGCGCAGGGGGGCGGGGATCATGGCGGCGGGCGGAGGAGGTTTGATGAAGGGGCTGACGTTGCTGATGAGCTGGGTGTCGTGCTGCGGCGCGGCGGAGGCCGGCATGGGGAACGGCTGGGGCGGCGCGGCGGAGCCGAACACGTTGGCCACCATCTGCGAGGGAGTGATGCCGAACACGGGAACGCTGGGCTGAGGAAACGGCAGGCCGTTGGACACCGGGTAGGGGGCGGGGGCCTGGGCGTGGAAAGCCGGCTGGCGAGGCGGCAGCATGGGCACGGCCGGGGGGAGAGGAGGCATAAAGGCCACCTGGGGAGCAGCGGGGAGGGGAGCGACGGGCATCGTCACCGGGCCGGAGAACGGCTGGGAGGGAGGGGTTGTTCCCGGGATGACGGGGTTGGGCTGCGGGGCTCGGACTGATTTGGTGACTTCCTCTAACCATCGGTCTGCTTCTGAGGGCGTGCGTTTGTGGGAGGATATGTTGGGAGAAGAACTGGGAGGGACGACTATCACCGGCGTGGTTGACGACCAGTCACCTCCTGTCAGGAGAAAACAGAGGAAGGTTCTTATAATAAAACATGCGCATTTTAAAGACATCGTTATAAAAAACAAGAAAAAAAAACAATAAAACAACTTAGTTTCATGACTTGTGCCTCTTTCATCCCGCTCCTCCCTCATTGTAAGCCCTTATCATTTTATTATCATTATTATCATCATTTTCTATTATTACCATTATTATTTTCATTATCTATTTTTTTTTATTATTTATTACCATTATTAATATTATTATTAATAATAACAACAACAACAATAATAATTATTATAAATTATCATTAATAATAATACTGATAATGATTTCTTTCATTTATCAATTTATTCATTTTTTTCAAAATTATAGGAACATTGCTTTTTATTTATTTATTTGTCTTTTCCCTTATATAATCTTAAGTGACACACACGCAAAATCCCCAGTGTTGTTGTTATTGTTGTTCACGTTATTTTTTTCTGTCTCTTAATTTCACTGTATTGTCTTTGCCAATACAGAAAAAAAAGATATCATCATCATTTATAGCAGATATGAACAAAAACACTTCCTGTATGTGGATTTGATCTCAAAGTGCACAATTCCACCTCTTGAAGGAGACGCTTACCTGACTGTGCAGAGGCTGGAGCCCCTACTGGGTTCTTAGCCCAGGGGTTAGTTTCTCGAGCAGGCAGAGCAGGGGGCATGACAGGGGGGTTAGCAGGAGCAGCAGCAACACAGAAGGCAGGCGTTGTGCCATTCACTATAAGCACATAAGAGATAAAAGCTAGCATAAGAAGCATGTGGATCGGAAGATGCAAACCGATCTTTAGTTAAACATGCGGCACTTCGGCATGCAGGGGAGGAGAGGTCTATAAAAGCAGGGCTAAGAACTGAGATGTGGTCGGTTAGAAGCAGGCGCACATCCTGCAGCTCAGAAAAAACGATCAGCGAACAGAATTACGGGTTTTATAGATAATCGCTTTTTTTTAAACTATTAAAACTAAGGATGCAACGATACCGATATTGGAATCTATCAGAGTACTTGCAGATACCGAGTAACATTACCATTACTTCTACAACATTTAAAAAATGCAGTGAACTGGAAGGTTTTATTTTCTTCTCTGCTTTTTACAACCAATGAAGGTGAAATAAATAAAAAATAAAATATACATAAAAATTAAAATTTCAAGTGAAAATGAACATTTCGCGTAATAAATTAGGATCGGTTCCCGGTATTGATCAAGTACAAGTACTTTAAGCAGTATCAGTAACGATACTGATACCGGTATCGATACAACTCTAATTAAAACCTTTCCAGGATTCGAAGCATAGATTTAAGTGTTTGATGCAACTACAAATGAAAAATAAATAAAACAAAAACAGGTGCTGTTGGGCATAAAAATATCTCATCCAGTGAAAGTTGATGTTAGCAGGAGAAAAAGTACATCAGCCTCCTTGTTTTTTAATCTCAAAGAATATCACTTTTATTTTTCATTGGCTTATAACGACTAAACGTCAGCAGCAGGTATATAATTATCTGTATTAGTTCACTCTGCCAGCAGGTCTGCGGGTCAGTCGAGGAGTCAGTAAGTCCATTGTTTAAGGAGCTGAAGTTAAATTACGGAAAATACTGAAAAAAGGATATGGTGACTTTTTTATAATGAGCCCACCGGCACAGGGGACCCTGCGTCTAAGTTTTTACCTGGTGCGACAGGAGACTGTGGAGAGGAAGCTGGTTTGGGCATCGGAGCAGAGGAGAAAGGATCTTCGGGGGGGCCGCTGAAAGCGCTGGTGATCTGAGTGCATAGCGAGCTGATGCTGTCGCCTTCTCCTTCCACCTCAGGGACTGCAGGAGGAAAATAAAAAGAGGCAAAAGTATTGAAATTACAACAAGCTTTGTTCTCCACGCAGATGGTACAGATTTCTCTGCTTAAAACGTGTTTTAGTTCAGACCTTCTGCAGTTTAGGGAACAATTTTTATTATTGGAGCCAAATATGGAGGAAAATTTGAGCCTTCTAAGAAAAATAAAGCCCATAAATAAAAGTAAATATATTTTCAAGGAATTTCTCAGACAATAAATGTTTTGCAACCATTATATTAAACGTGGCTAATCATGTTTAATAGTTCAATAGTTTAAACATGCAAAGCTCTAACATGAGACAGTAATAAATGACTCCTGGTAGGGCTGGGCAATATGAACCTATTTTCATGTCTCAATAATTTTTTCCATAACCACGATATACAGTATATATCTCAATATATATTTTTTTTGGGCAAGTAAACAAAGATGGTTCATATTTACAGCCTTGAGTGCTATATGCACTTTTAATAAGAATCAGAAGCACAGATGCATTAATTATATGACAGAAACTAAAGTATATGTGTATTAAAATAATGAAAAATACTTTTCAACGACCATAACAAGGATACAGTTGTGCAAAACGGCAATAAAAGAGCCATTTTAAACTCAAAACAAGCTAACTCAATATAAACAATATTTCCTCATTCTATATTTTGGATGACAAGAACTCGATATATCTGAAAATCTCGATATATTGCCCAGCTCTACTCCTGGGTATGGACGAGTCTGTGTAAGTTTATGTCTGGGTTTAAAGCGTCACCTGTGTCTGTCATGGGGAAGTCAGACTTGCGCTGCATGGTGGACGGCAGCTCGTTCATACGCAGCGACAGCTGCCGCTTGAACGGAGACGTCTTCTGGCTGAGGGCCGGGAAGCCTCTGAAGGAGCCCTGCCTGGCGAGGGCCTCGGCCGGCGCGTGCCTGCGGGGGATCGCCTGAGGTCCCAGCGTGCCGACGGAGAGAGGCGGGGAGGACGAGGGCGACGGGGAGCCTCCCATCTGGTGCACTGAGTTTGTCACACTGTTGGCCGAGTTCCCAGCAACCTTCACATCTGTCTCTGCTGCGGGGAGAAGGGCGGCAGTGAGGCGACAGTTTCACCAGAAGCTGAGGGACGGGGCCAGAAACTCAAAGCTACGAACCCTTTTTAGCATCCTGTAGCTGCCTCATGACTTCCTCCCGCTCTGCTGCCTCTGTTGCCGTAGTAACCCGAAAGGAGCCCTCACGAGTAAAAGTGGTTCTGTTGGCATCAAAGGTCGCCGTGACCCCACACTCCTTCTCCCGTTTCTGTTTTCGCTCCAGACAAGCGGCGAACGCACAACCCACAGCGTGACTGAGACGCTCGCCCTGAAAAGCACCAAACAATAAAAGTCTCATACTGGGACTGCGTCAATAAACGGGTGAAAAGAGCACGAAATACTGTTAAAACATCCCTGTTCATGTCAGAATCAGATTCATTGCCAATTAATTTTCATTGCAAGGAATTAGTTTGATTTGATGGTGCCTATATAATTATAAAACATAGATATGAAACATATAAAATATGAACACAAACATTAAGACCGATATAAAGAAGAAAAATTACAAACATAAAAATAAAAGTAGTGTATTTACATGAAATGTGCAAGCTGCACTTAAAGTGACCAATAAGGGGGTGTGTGTCAATAAAACACCTGTGTGCTATTTTGATTAGGGCTGTCCCGATACCACTTTTTCACTCCCGATACAGATGCCGATACAGAGGGTTGCGTACCGGCCGATACCGGATACCGATACTTACATTTTGTTATGAGCAAAATATTGTGTCAAACCTCACCTCAAAACCTTAAGGTGTAACAGATAAAGTCCAGAACAGAAGGTGTGAGAAAAATTGAGTCATTAATTATTGACCAATGAGCTAATCCATCCATCCATCCATCCATCCTTTTTCTGAACCGCTTAATCCAATCGGGTCGCGGGACCAATGAGTTAATTAGAAATAAATTTAAAGACTTTGTGTAGCACGCGGCACATTTCACATTTCTGTTTTAAGAAAAAACAAGCTGAGTAAACCCTGTACAAAATGCACTAGGGAGATCTCGAAAAGGGTGCTGAGGTAAAAGGGCTGGATAGAAAATGTCCTTCTGGTATCGGCAACAGTATCGGCATATTTCAATGCAGGCTGATACATTCGGATTAGTGTTTTTTTGTTTGTATCGGCACAGATACCCAATACTGGTATCGGATCGGGACAGCCCTGATTTTGATCTGCCAGTTTTCTTTCACTGGTTAATATTAAAGAGCAAATGAATGAAAAGTGAGTTCTTACAGAGTCTTTAACGGCCATAAAACAGTGGCAGATCCAACGCCGCGTGGTTCCATCTCTGCAGATGTAAGAGAACGCCCTCTCAAAGTTCCTGTCCGGAGCGCAGAATGACACCTTCTCTATCGTCTGGTCCAGAATCAGGTCCTGTAAAAAGGATTTCCCTCGTCAATGTCATCGTCGTCATCACATCGGACAGCGAGGTCAGAGTTTAACGAACGGAGGTAGAGCCATTTCAAACCAGCAGATTCTGGATAAAACATCTGGCATAAGAACTCAAATAAAAATTAACGTCTGGCTTCAGACTAACACATCCTGCCCGACCACGGCCACAACTGGATGTTCCAAAAGATTTCCGTGCTTCTAATAAGACTGTGACCTCTTCTTATACTGATGAAATTTCCTTTTAACAACTTGTCTTTTAGTGCAAAAAAAAGTGTTCAACTAGCATTCATCCAGCGTCAAACAGGAAACCGTCGCTGACCATGACACAGCATCCGGTGGCTACAACTCAAAGGCAAACAAATGAGTCTGAAGTCCATCACAGCCTGTGAAAGTCCAGCCTTTCATGAGATACAATGGCAGTTATTTTATTTACACCAACATACAGTTAAACTTTTAGGTGGTAATCCTGTTCAGAAACAGTTTCGTTAAACTGAGTGAAATGGTCCTTCCATCATGAGAGCAGTCAGCACATCATGTATTCATCAAGAGGAACAAAAAATGTCAGACTGGAAAAAACTGGGACCAATCGCTGCCACTCGGTCCGAATGGAGGGAGGGGGTGTGGCTTTGAACAGAGTGGGGAAAGTGGGGGTGTATGGGAGTGAATCTGTTCTTTCAGAGTTTGAAATTATAAGCCTCTGAATTTTATACAGTGAAATTTCATAAAGCAAATTTACATATGTGAATTTTTTTCATCTGAATTAAACCTCAAAATCCAACCCCATGTCATGTGACAGAAGGAGCATGATTTGATAGGCTGAATGCCGGTTCGATAGAGTCTTGGATTGACTCGTTATTCTAGTTGCCCGGACGTGAAAGTTGACATTAAATTTTAACCACTGCATTTGGCCTTTTGAATTTGGGCATCTGAATTTTTTTCCTTAGAATTTTCTAAAATCAAATCGTTTTCCCTTGAAATTTTCATCTTCCAATTTTGATTTATGAAATTTAAAACACTGAAAAAAGTAGTAGAGAAAATATAACTTAGAAAATTTTAACAGTTAATAAAACATTTTTTTTTTAAAAATGAAATCACATTTTTTAATTTGCTGTATGAAATTTCACTGTATAAAATTCAGAGGCTTATTAAATTTCAAAATCTGATGGGACAGATTTACTTCTATAGGGGTGGGGCTTACAGGAAGTGCAACTTTCAAATCTAACTAGCTCTCCAACATTACAAAGGCTAGCTTTAAGAGACAGTAACTAGGGATGGGAGTTCATGTTGTGTAGCCTGAGGTGGGGGTGGAGGGGTGAGGAGTGTGTACATGTGCTTTGTTTGTGTGAATGTGTGTGTATGGTTGTTCACCAAAGAGAACATTTTGAGGTGTGTATTGTTAAATTTCAGTTATATACTGGTGTGTGAAGGTTTTTTTTTTAAAAGCACGTTTTTAGCATGTGAAGCACTTTATTTTGCTTCTGCATGAAAAAACGCTTTGTAAATAAAATGTGATTTGAATTTGAATTGAATGGGCTGACTCTGAAAACGGCGCCATCAACACGCTACTACTGGTGCAGGAAAGGAATTTATTGGCTTATTTTTTTAGGTATGTGACCAGTAACAACAAAAACAGTAAAAAATAGAAAAAATCATAAAAAATACCTGCATGTTTAATGATTAAAAGATGTCCACGTACAGAAAGAAGTCAGGAGAAGTCATCTCACTTCTCTTATCTCAGTTCAGATTAAACAGCCGTCACCGTTGTGCGATTACTCCTCTAGTTTCTGCTTGCTGAGTCACCGTTCATCACTATCATGATGAGTCATTACAAACCACAAACAGCTTCAACCTTTTCAAGCTTTTTTCAAGGATGTTCAATGCATCTGATGCATTACTGAAGATGTCCAGCAGATGTCACTGTAGCACCTCGTGTGATATTTACCCGGCTCATATCTGCAGGTGTACTATGTACATGCTGGTTGGAGGTCATTCCACTTGAGCTTTAGTAGCTGGAGCTCAGCATCCTTGTCAACACCGTGCTTCCACATGTGCTCTCTCTTTTTAACCTCAGCATTTCACAACTCGCCATCAGACAACCGAAGGAACTCGTTACCTTTGTTTTATCGTCGACGACACGGAGACCATCTGCCGACACCCACAATACAGCTCGCACTGGCTTCTTTCCAGCCTGCAAACACACACACAGGACAACACAGGAATAAGTTTCCAGCCTCTCCGTATCCCACAAGCTTACTCTGCCTTTGCACCACGCCTTGGCACCTAATCATAAAAAGAGTCAACACACGCACACACACACACACACACACATAGCACACCTGCAAATAAAGAGAGAAAGCAGCTGGGAAGAAACCAAAGAGAGGAAAGGAGTCAGTGTTTTCTCAGAGCTGTGTGACACAGCTACATGTTGAGAAGAAGAAGAAGAAGAAGAAGAAGAAGAAGAAGGGTGGTAACAGATTTGGTGCATTGATGCAGTAGGCAGTGATGACCCCGTTGGTTAGAACAACAATGAAAAGGGAAACGTTCATTCACACAAACTGATCATTGTTCCTGTCTCGGTTCATGGAAGAAGGGCTGAAGGGAGAAAAGGCACGCCTGTTAACACAAAACTCACACACACACACAGAATATGTGCCCCACCTCAAAATAAACCACCCACCTGCTCACACACACATGCATCACCGTGTCTATCTCTCCAGACAGACACCCCCCCCATCTGTCTGGGTGTGTGTTTCTTCCAGCCATCAGATGTGATCAAACAGTGAGGTTTAAGAGGAGAAACGGTAATAACTACGCTGATGATAAAGAGAGAAACACTCAGACACACAAAGCAATAACTTACTTTAGCAAAGAATCCTTTGAAGAATTTCCTGTCCTGGAAGTGGATGTGGTACAAAGGGAGGGGGGGTGGAGGAGATGGGGGGAGGAACAAGGCATGAAAATGTTACCTAAGACATCTAAATATTTACTGGAGCCCACAGGATGGGGTTGGATTTGAGGCGTGAGGTGAAGCCGGGTTATGAGTGAGTGAGTGATGCGGTGACTCGGTTAGATCCTCCTGGTTTCAGGACGGACGCCGTGATGGGGATGATTGCTGTTAGTACTACCACGAAAAGAAAGCCGATAACCTGTCCCCAGAAGACCCCACCGTGAGCAGATTTCGCCTTTTTTCTTTTGATTTGAGTAAGCGCAGACAACACAACAACACCCCAAGGTTGAGACACCGTACCCAGCAGCCTGAACGCGGGAGATAAAATTGTTAGAGCTTCAGGTGTGCGTCTAAAGAGGGGATAACATCAAATCCTATTTCACTCCTTCTCCTCGACCCAGACGAGGTCCTTCCACGGCTGTTCAGCACAAACGCATTCCCACAGACAGAAAACAGGCCTGCCACTGTCAAGGGGTCAAGTTTAGGTTGCCAAAACCACAGAAGAAGAAAAAAGGAAGGAAAAAACAGACAACCTGGCATAGATTTAACCCCCCCTTCTTTCCCCAGCTCGTTGGGAGTTCCTCTCCTCCTCATAAGCTGTGAAAAGGAGTGCCATTCTGCTCCTGTTACACAGCCATGCAGGAGACGGCACTCCGAGCGCTGCGTTTATGCATGATTTAACGCGTTAACCAGCACTGGAGATTCATTAGGTATGAGCTAAGCGCTCGTTAGTTAGAGTGTGTGTGTTTGTGGGAACCAAACAGACATGCGGGGAAATGGTCTGCACAGCTAGTGTTAGTAAGCTATGGTTAGAGGGGGGAACATCAAGAGGTAACTAGAGCGGGAGTGTGGAAGGGTGGGGTCTGAAGGCAAATCTCTGCAATAAAAACCTGCTTAAAAAGACAAAAAAGTATAAAACCAACAGAAACGGTACAACAACAAAGTATTGTGTGAACTGAGATGAAAGCAGCGGAGGGGGAAAGAAGAGCTGAGCTGTAACAGATCAGAGTGAAACAGCAACCTTTGTTTGTCCGGGTGAATACCTGCCATCGCTGCGGTGGGACATCACCGAGGGTTTTGGTGAGCACTAAATCCATGCTGCCGTCACGCTGAACATGTTTACACGTTGCTACATGTTTAGCATGCTGCAACATTAAAATGTTATATTATGTGCTCCAATGAGTGACCATAAAATATAAATAATTCAGTCAGTAGCACAAACGGAAGGCGAACCCTGCTGTCCTGCAGCCGAAAACTAAAAACAAGTCGATGTCAGAAAGACTTTGCCTAAGTTTTAATTCACTGTTAAGATTAGTATAAAATAACTTATAAGATTGGTTTTATATTTGTGTGGATTGTAAGTAATTAAAAAAAATCTGCAAGACGAATCATAATTTGGCTATGTTAATGCACAAATGTCTAACAATAATATAATAATAGAAAAAATAATACAAAAAACAGAATAACTGAAATATGTCCAACATGGTCAGTCTGGGAATATCTGAGCTGTAATCGAATGATGTTTTGCTCAGACGGTTTTATAATTATAAAACAATAAGTGATGCTTGTTTTTTTTCCCCTCAGTGACGACTTGACGACTTCTTCCTGATTGTTAACGGGAATCGGAGTAGAATAAGCTTTGTAGTCATTATACGGTTGCAAGTACAACATTTTACATGCGTGTAAGAAAAACACATATATATAAAAAGATGAACGAGGTGCAACGTAGTTTCTCTTGTTTGTTGGGACAAACAACGAGGAAAATTGTTATTCGTGTATTTATTTATTTTATAGTCTATTTTAGTCTTTTTTCGTCCTTATTTTTAAATTATTCATTTTGTTTTTTTGTAATTGTAAATAAACTCAGGCCTTAAGGGGTTAATCAGATCAAATTTAACATCAATCAATCAGAACAGCCTGACCTTT